>VXBI01012751.1:0-106016 GCA_013397375.1 Toxostoma redivivum
GGTGTCTGTGTGTCCTGGCACTGAGTGTCCCCTTGTCCCCAGGCTATGGCATCATGACTGATGGCTACACCACCTACATCAACGCCTCCACGTGTACAGTCAGCTTCCAGCCCACCAACCCTCCCATCATCTTCGACCTTCCCACCCCTCAAGGAGCCTGAAGCACTACTGGGGAAGGTCTATAAACTGCCATTTTCTAATTACAAAACTTATATTCAGTTTATTTCAAAATAGGGGCTGGGGGGGGATTTTGGGGCAGCTGGGGTTTTTGTTTTGGGGTGGGGGTTTGGGGTTTTTTGTTCTTTTTATTTGTAAATTGCTGGTGCAAAAGAAAAGAAGAAAAGTTAGAGGTTGTGCTTTTTGGAAATGCAGCATTCATTTTAAATCGATAAAGCATTGTGAATTTGTAAAATGAATTTTGTTTTTCAATAAATTTGCCATTGTAAATTGTTATAGTATTCTCAAAAGGACAGCCAAGCTTTCTTTTAATAAGTGAGAGACCTTATTTTAATATTATATTATATGCTAAAAAATAGGCAGCATTTAAATACACCCAAATTTGCACAACTTATGTTATTGTCGGGGTTTTTTTAAGTGTCTTCTTTTTCCCTAGGTTTAAATGTTAACTTCTTATCTCCATTTATATCAATTTTTTTAGTAGCACAAACAATGTTTTGGGGTCCATTTACCTCTTGACATGTGTGCATGTACTTAAACTTGTTTCTATTCATGGTAGAATGCAGCAAGGGGAGAATAGACTTCTCAGTTGTTTGTCTCTACCTGCTTTATAAAGACTGATCTAGATAGCCACAGCCTGTATGTGATATCTACCTTCTGTTGTTTCTTTTTTTAAATTATTTTAGCTTTAAAAGACTGGGGGTGAAAGCTGCAAAGAGCAGGTATTTCATGCAGTAAAAAAAAAATTGTAAATGCGGACTCCTTTTAAATATGAATTTATATATATATGTATTTTTTGTGCATTATAACTAAGCTAGGATTTAATATTGCCAGTATAGCATCTGCAAAATTATGCTGTACAGCACATCTAAATTATGAAGGATGTGACACATTTTTCCAAGTGCTCAAGGCCTTCAAGAGCCCGAGTTAAATCTTTTTTGTAGTTCAGGCATGTATAGAGTCAAATGGATACAATCAAGCCTAAATAAAATAAGGCTTAGTTGTCCTTTCTATTTAAATATTCTCCTTGTCTTTTTTATTTCCTTTTCCTTATTTTGCACTGTGTGTAAATGCAATCTCTCAAAATATTGTTGAAGATAGTTATTTCTGTTCCACCACTGTAAATGCTATTGAGCTTTGTTCTGTTTTATGTTACCTTGTTAATGGAATTTAGAAAAGCAGTTGTTTCTTTAAATTTATTGTGATATTATATCTAGCAGCCTTTATATGCAAATAAAATTGCAAGATTTTTAAATATGTGGCTCAAGGGAATTTTTGTGGCGTGAACAATTTTGGGGAGTGATAATAAGGGTAAATAAGAAGTTTTCTACATCTCAATAAATTCATATTGTGAACCATTCATCAGATGTCAGTTGGGTCAAAAGAGCACCCAGAGTTTCCCTTCTGTTTCTCTGCCACCATATCTCCATTCCTTTTAGACAGAAGGGATTTTGTCTTTAGGTGCTGATCAAGTTTGTGCTGTAAAGCCTTGTAGGACACTATTCCAAATGACATGAGGAAGAACTGATCAGGCAGTAACCTTTTTTTTTTTCACTTCAGGTCATTAGCCCTGAGCTGCAGGTGTCTTATGCTCATCCACTCTGGGTTAAAAAATGAATAGTCAATATGTGAAATATATCACTTTTTATGTGGATCCCTTGTCAGTTTTGTGGCTGCAGTGGGATCCACCACTGGCAGGGGAATCACAGGGCAGTGTGGCTCTGTGTGTGCCAGTGGAATCACAAACACTGCAGGACCTGCTGGTGCATGCAGTTATATAGATAATAACAGAGTCTTGGTCCAAAACAGGAGTTATGACTGTAAAAATCTGGTTTCAAACATGAGAAAATAAGGGACACTTTTCATGAATCTGCATCTGCAGTATGTCAACAATACCTGGAGACAGGGAGCATCCCCATTTATCTGAACAGGATGTTAACTTTTGACATTATTTTGATACAAAGGTTATAGACAAAACAAATCCAAGGCTCTTACAGCAGAGTACAACTCAGAGGGCCATGTATTTTGATGCAATGTGCATGACACATATCTGTGGAGTTGGCCAAAATCTTCAGATTTATAAGGCTGCCATATCAAAGTTTTTTGGGAAGAAGCTGCTCTATCTCTTAATTCTAGTTCTTGCTCTGTATGTGGAATTTCTTGTTAGGTTTCCTTATGAAATAGGTACCTTCACTCCTTAATGATATCTGCCTCACTTTGCTTGCAGTCCTGGTTGTTTTGTCTGTGGAGCCAAAGGAAGAAAGGCCACCAAATATTAGTCCTTACTTTTGGATGTAGATGCAGGATCTGTCTTGTGGGCTTTTTTCATCTAGCAGTGAGAAGATGAGGAAATTGGTTTTGACAACCACAGCTGTCTACTGGCAAAGAACTTTTGAGATGGCTGTCCTGGGAGAAAAGCCATTCTTGGAGCACATAGAAATCATGTATGTAGCATACCTTAGATTATTCTGTTTCATTGGTCTCTTGCTTGTTGTCATTGCATAAGGAGGAAATACCCATAGGCTCAGATGCTCTGTAGTGCCAGAACTTTCAGATGAGCAAGAATAGCCACTGTATCTGTGTTGCTGTCCAGCCTTCTGGAGAACCTGGCATTGTTCATCAGCTACAGCAGGTATAGTCCATGGCACCAGCCTGTCATGTGTCTGCCTCTTAATAAAAACTGGGTCATTCCAAAAGCCAGAATTCCAAGCCAACAGCTTTGTTCCAGGATTTGAGCAGACTTCTGGCAGCAAAATGAGTGGATGGCAGTGGAAGTTCATCCAGGAGTCTGCCTTGGGTAAGACTGGAAGTGAGAACAGACTAGGAACAGTGCCATGAAGGAGCAAATCTGTCACAGTCTCTGAAATAACCTCAAAACTGGTACCTGTAGCCACAGATGTCCTACAGGTGTGAGTCTTGGTTTCAGCTCTTTGCCATGTGGTTTTTTTGGCTGTGTGGTGCAGCAGGTGTGTTACTAAGGGCTTCTGCACTGGGATACAAGGGCCTGGATTTGTAACAAGAGGATAAGACTTCCTCCTTCCATTTAGATGCATCAAGGACAGTCACTTCTTTGTCATCAGTTGATGCTGGTGCTAAATGCAGCTATTAATTTGCAGAAGTCTTCAGGGGTACTTTCTAACCCTGCGTTTTCTCCTGGCTTTTTTCCCCTCTCAGGCTCTGTCAGCTTCACCTTGCTGGTGGTTCAGCACTGCACTTGTTCTCCATACCACTGTATTCTAACTTTTACCCCTTCAGTTTTCTTTCTTTCAGAAATTGTTCTAATTTTTCTCTTCTGAGGAAGTTCTCATTTTGGCTAGCAGCAATTACAAAAAGGCCAGGAAAATATTAGCAGTTTGGTTGTTCTTTTTCCTTTTTGTGCTCCTTAGAGATTTTGAAATGTATAGGTGTCTGTGCTGTCAGAGGCAGGTAATTTTCCTTTGCTGGATGTAAGCCATATCTGACAATCAGGGTAACTGGGACACAGTATGGTTTGCAGAAGTTTGATTTCACAGGGAGGCAAAAGTGTGTGATGAATCTGCTTCTTTCCAAGGATCTTTCACTACTAAAAGTAGCTTGACACATGTATGCAGAATAAACCTTGGGTAATAAGTCTTTCTCTGGGGTCTGGTCCAAGCCCATTGCACTCACCAGGAGTCTTTCTATTGACTTCAGCTGGCTCCAGATCAGACACCTGGCATCTCTGGATTGTGTTTCTTTCTGTTACTCATCCTTCAAGCTGGAGATGGTCCTTGGTTAAGATGCAAGAACCTCTTGGCAGGAAGAGGGACCTGCCTATTGTAAGTGCTGAATCTTTCCAGGTGATTGATTAAGAGCAGTGTAGTCGATTAACCTTTCTGCTTGTGGGAGCAGCTTCCATCTCGTCATCTCAATAGGCTGAGAGCAGTCAAGGCCTTTGGCAGAGGAGGGCTGTGGAACAGGATGTTCCCCAGAGGTGATTGGTTCCCAATTCTCTCTGCATAGTGAATTTAGTGAATGCAGCAGACCTTGGGGTCAAGCATTTATTAGGCTAAGAGACTGTCAAATCAATCTGCTCTACTCCAGGCAAGTTCTACCAGGAGAATGGGTTTTGCCAAGACTCTGTCTAAGCAATAGATTGATGACTGACTCCTGGTTGAAGCTGCCTTTCTCTTTTCCATTTTCTGTGAATCAGAGTTTTTCCCCTCACTGACACCAATATTTTCTCCTTAGACAAATTTTATTAAGGAAACTCTTGGAAACTATCTGTAATTTAAGTCACAGGGAAAGTTCCAAACTCTGTAGTCCTTCCATTCTGTTATTTTGACCCTAGGGCCTTCTTTTAGACCTTGCTTTTTGACCACATGTGTTCTTTCCACCCCTTCTCTCCCTCCTCTCCCCTCCACCCTTCTTTTTTCAACTCAATATTCTCTAGCAGTTATAGGCAGGTAGGGATTCTGATTTTTCTCTACCTAACATCATAGCTTCTTAATGGAAAGAAAAATGCATTGTAAAAGCAAGTGTATTTTCTTTCCTTTATACTAATCCTAACTTCCTTGCAGATTCCTCATTTGCTATAACCAGGCTGTCGTGCACTATCATCAGCTAATTTACTTGAGCTACTCAAATAAAATCATGTTATGATCAGGCTTGGACAAGGATGTCAGCTGCCAGAGGACACCCTCTGCACCCCTGTAGGCAAGTTCCAGCTGTCAGAGCTCTGCCTGATCTGCAGAAATGCAAGGAAAGGCACTCTAACATGAGAGTGCAGCCTAAGTGCAGCATGGAAGACTAAAGTCAGGTTTTAACATTTTCATCTTCACTTTCTGCCAGCCTAATCAAGAGAAAATGCAAGAGAAGTCTGAGTGAGCTTAGTGCTCTAAATCGGTTTTCAGTGATCCATATTGATTTGCTTCTTCCCCATCCAGTTATCACTTTCTGTCCCTCCACCTCTGGCAGGAGCCAGCCAGTGCTGTAATGATTCTATTAGGATGTGGCTATAAGGATACATCTCATTTTGTTTTACCTCGTGTTTTCCTCAGGCTCAATTTACTTTTCGTTGATTATGAAATAGAATGAGAGGAGTCCTTCATTTCTTCTGGGCAACATTTCTCTGTAATTCCTTCTACACAATTCAGTCACTTATTTTGTGAAGGTTTACATTCATGAAAGGGGGTGTGACAAAAACCTGTGCCTGAGTTTAGGATATCTGAACAAAGAGCCCACGTTCATCTCCTCACAGTACTTCCTTAGGGAGATGTCAGAGGTACAATAGGACTTAGATCTATGAACTGAGGAGCTGGGACTGCAGAAGTCTAAGGAGTTTAGATAGACAGCAACATATTAAAAAAATTAGGCTAGAAAGCACAAACTTAAAAGTATAAAATAAAAGACTGTCTTCCTCAAATTGCATTAAGATGTATTTTTTTATTACCATTACTATTGATGTGGCTCAGAAGTGTCATTCTGTTGCCAAGGGCCCTCAATTACTGAAGGAACACCACCACAAATGTAAGGGCTTTTGCATGCTGTGCTCAAGCATTTTCAACATTCACTGTTGTGTAACGACTGGAGCAAAATATTTTCTGGTGAGCAATTTCTGCAATTGGAGTAAGAATGTAAACTTTTATATGAGCACTATCATAGGTTCTTTAAGAGGTCTGAAGCAGGTACAAAATCTGCATTATTGTGAGATACAAACTGCAGCTCTGTCAGTAACACCACATTGTTATTGGATTTGTGTTGGGGGTATCTAGAGAATTTTGGAGGCAGTGTATTTGAGCATCATATTGACACTACAAGGCTCAGGCTCAACTCTGGCTGGGAGAAGGGCAGTTCCTAAGAGAAGCTAAATTGTATTGATTAAGGTCTCCTAATCAGCAGAACAACTTCTTGCACAAAGTGCTATTGAATTTTCTGCAGAGTTGAAACTACAAAATACATAGACTTACTCTTAATCAATTATATTCGATACAAAACTTCAAAATCCAAGAGCTGTATCAGTTTAAAATGAAATTCAGGTGGTTTATTTTTATTTGTGACTTGTGTTTCTGTTATCAAATTGAGGCCAGACTTTCAGATATGTTTAGGTTGCCAGTAAGATGTTACTCTAACATCACACCACTTGTTGTATGTGGAAGTACCTTAAAAAAATTCTGGTTTTTTGGCATGTCTTATTACAGAAAATCTTACCTGTTCTAAGATTTCTCTGGGGCTGTTGTAGGTGTCAGTGAGACTTTAGCACAGTGGATAATCAGAGATTAAATTTACTCTTCTTAGTATAATGCCCTACAGCAAACTGTCAGCTGTGTGAATAAAAGGTTGAGCTCTCAGCTACACCCCAGGAACACACAGACTTTCCTGACTTGGTGCTCCTTGTCAAACATGGTCCGAGTCCCTTTACTGTGAAGCCCAAGTCAAACAAGAATCAGGGAAAGCAAAAAGCCAATAACTGTGCTATTTTTACTGTTAGAGCAGATGTGGGGGGAAAATCAAGTTATTAGCCACAGTTACACTAGTGATCCATAGCCAAACTAAGGATGGAATCCTTATTTTCTGATTTGCCTTCTTGGTGCTCTTCTGTTCCTCACAACTTTTTATTTAGAAAGATCATTCAATGAGAATGAACTATCTTTCTAATCCTAATTTGGAGAAAAAAATAATTTAAAAGTTTAACAAAAGATTTCACATTGAAACTATGATTTGAGCCAATGCTAACCAATAGATAACAGAAAGGGCATTTGAGAGACAAACTGAATTTCCAGGCTAAGATACACAGGCTGTAGTTTTGGCAAATGTTAGACAAACAGTATTTTATGACTTGTTTACCGTAATCTTCCTTTTTAAGGGTGTGCACCAAAATGCCAGGGCAGGAACAATTCCAAGACCGTCCCACCCCAGATTTTTCTTTTGTTTGGAGAGGGGAGGTGGAGTGTTGGAGGGGTTTTTCTGTGTGTGTGAAGTAGTTCCCAAGGCACTATTCCTTATTTGGAAGTGCTCTTTGTTGAAATCTTAATCCCAGTTTCCTTTTTTCAGACCAGCCAGTTGGATTTGTACATGTCACACAGTAAATTTTTTTCTGAAACTGCATTTTGATAGATTTTGTTCCCAGCTTAAAGCCAAGCCTCAACAATGGGGGCAGGTACACGACATGGTTGCACTGATGATTTAGAGTTTGCTGGCTTTTATATGGAACAAGAGGAAAGCTGGTCTGGTGTCAGCAGTCATTACCTTGTGCCTGTGATGTGCTTTCCCGACACAGTGGCACTTGAGAGGCTGCTTTGTAACCACGTTACTATGAAAACAGACTTTTCCAAGGAACAAATTATCCATCCAGAGTGCAGTAACCATATGCAGACAACCCCAGCTGTAGGTCTGGCTTCCACTAGTATCATTTACAGACCTGAATATTTGTATAAATGCCAATTAAGCTGTGGTAGCACTATTTGTCACAGAAAGCTTGGCCATATAATAAAAATACCTCAGTTTCTGTTGCCAGACAATTTGAAGAGAGGTGTTGCTGCAGTAAATCAGCCTTGCTTGGTTACAGAATTGTAGGACGAAGTTTCAGCATTTCTGGGGATCTGATTTTGTGAAGTTGGTGATGCTGCCTGTGTGTGTTAGGGATGCAGGGCTGGCTGCAGTGAAACCACATACAAAACAGTGAGACCTGATAAGCTGTAAGAACACTTCTGTTGGACAGAACAATCCTAAAGCCAAGAAGAGGGCAATGGAAGAAATACTGGAAGTGTGTCTAGTAGGTAGTAGGTGTCTAGCACAAAGTTTACTCCCTTCTCCAAGCATACATTCAAACAAGAACATCTTGCCTCAAGTAAGTTTGACCCTCAGCAATTACAACACTGATTTTAGAAATTACTGTGAAGCACTGTGCATGTGCCTATGAATCATCTGGATCATCCTGCATATTGACTTGTGTGTTTAGTCACTGAAATAGCTGTGTAAACTTCCCTGGCCTCTAAAAATCAGTTTGTATCTACACTGTGGAGTATTTGTTACGCCCCACACAGGCTGACACCGTGCTGGTGATGTGATACACATCTGCAGTGTGGTGTACCTGACCTGCCATCCAGCTCAGCTGCTTCTTTTCCCTTTGAGAAAAGACAGTAGCTCTTCATGGCAAATGAAGCCTCTGTAATCTTCAACCACTGTCCATTTACACATGAGTAAATAGGTTAAGCTGTTCATAAAATGACAGAATCATATGAGGAGTAATACAAAGTGGCAGTAGCAAAACTGAAAAGCAGTCCATTATATTTTGCTCTGGGTAGTACCTGCCAATGTACTGAAGACTAAGCACAGTTTTTTATAGCAATCAAGTTAATGGGTAAGGGGAACTATGGTTGTTCAGAGAAGTTTACCTTTTTCCTCCTACCAGGGGACAGAAGTGCTCTTGGGATGGCCCTCCTGAGCTCAGTGCAGCCATTCACTGCTGTACTGCTAGGACCTGCCCCAGTGACAATGGCCAAAAGGAGGTAAAATGAGCCCAACACACTCAAATTGTCTGTTCATATGAGGGCAGTGAGTTTCATGACATTAGTTTTCATTTTCCTGCCTCCTGCTTTGGGCTCTGGCTAGCCCAGTGTTCTTCCTATCACCCAGCGCATCTCCTCCTCTGCAGCAGCACTTCTGAGGATTGCTGCTGCTGGGGAACTCCACAGGCTCCCCCTGCCAGCACCCATCACCCCACAGGGTGTCCCTCCAGCAGTGGGAATGGGTCCCTGGAGCAGGCAGGAAAGAGAACAAGCAATAGCAATGTTTTACAGTGTGTGTGCATGCACAGCAGCACAGCTTTCCTCCAGGATACAAATAAACATGAAAGAATATCAGAATTACAGGAACCATTGCCTGAGCTAGGCAGCTTCCCAAGTCCTTCATCGTCCCTCACCCTCTGGAAAGTTGCTATGATCCTATAATGATCACTAGACATTATTTTTTTCATTTAGGTAGTTTGTCCAATATAATTCATCCTTCATGGACTTACAGCTCATCCCTATTGTAATAGGTCACCATATGTTTCACATCTGGTCCTACAAAAGAAGCCGTATTACACATGACAACTGTTTTAGGCCACAGTCTCCAGAGACTGATAACTGTGGCTAGCAGTCTTGACAATTTAGCAGTTTCATTAATCAGCATTAAAATCTCATTTTACTATTACAGGCATAATTACTACTAATCCAAATGATGACTAAAATAAACAATTTCACAAGTTTTGTTATTAAGCAAGCTGATATTGACATTTTTTTTTCTAAAATGCAGACATTTAATAAAAAGCCAGCAACAAGTCCACTGCAGTGTCTCATCCAAAATTGTTGGACCAAACTGAGCTCATCAGTGATGATAGAGCAGAAGTGTATTTAATCAGGAAACAAGTGAAGGATGTAGACTCCATACATATGTTTCTCAAAATTCAGATCTTTCATTTGTCATGGAAGAAAGTGCTGCTTTAAAATTGCCTGGAATATCTGAATATTTGCTGTCAGGTGAGTATTTCAGTTTACATTTGAGATCTGACCCTGGCTTTTATTGGTGAGGGGGAGGGCAAAGAAAAAGAAGCCAGTTTACAATTGTATGTAGGGAAAGGATGTCTCCTCTTGCCTCACATAACCCATCCTGAACCTACTGGTATTTAAAGTTTGAAACACTTATTTTCTATATGTTTGCTATAGGAGATTGAAACTTTATGCAACTTCTTCTCTTGAAATACTTGAAGTCTTCCTAAGAGGATAAAACACAGGAGCCTGGATTACTCACTGACTGCTGTGTACAATTCCATGTTTGTGGCTCTTCTCCAGTGTCCCGACAGCCTTTTCCTAACCATCCACTAAAACACAAACAAGGGGAGGCTATGCCCTGTGGACAGGAACATTCTAACTCTCAGTAGTTCATATTGTGAGACAGCTGCCTGCAGAAAGTCAGCCTGAAAAACTGAGATAAATGTCTTTAAAAAGAGCCAGGGAAAATCATTTGGTTCTCTTCTTCATTACTCATCAAATCAAAATCCATCCTGTGTATCCCACTGCTGTGTGGGCTAGAAAAAGGAAACTGCATTCTCTTCAAGTAAAACACTTTATTCTTCCCTATTGAAGGAAGGGTTATTTTCTACTGAATTTACTGAAAATTTGCACCCCAGATTCAGTGTAGCAGCAAGGGAAATACACCTTTTTACACTTCTGTAGGATCAGGGCTAATTTGCAGGTGGTTTGTTATAACTGGAAATGCTCTGAAGTCTGGAATTGCAGACATGCCTCTGCTCTGAGTATGTCCTGTAGGCACCTTTTCAAGAACAAACAATTCCTACAGCATTTGCAGCTGAAATTTCCCCTTTTCCTGCTGAGGGGCAGAGAATTGTTTCATTCTCCCAATGTAAGGGTGACTAAATGCATTTTTGATGAATGGCTTTTAGGTACTATTTATTGCCAGGTTTTAAATTTTGCCATTTTAAATTAACTATGTTACAGCTACAAAGCAAGGAAAGATATTTATCCCAGACTCTGCAATTAAATTTGGTTTTCTTTAAATCCCACCTTTAAATAAGGGGTAAATGAGCAGGGATAGTGGCCTGGAGCTACCCCATGAGGCTCCCTTAAAGGCCACCTGCTGTCTTTCCTGGCTGAGTCCCTGCCAAGTTAGACACTGGAGCAGGAGGCACTGGAAATCTCTTGAAAACTGTCATTTTTTCCAGCTGCCAAGAACTGTGGTGCTTAAGGAAAATATAGGTGATGTACTGGATTCCTCATGTGAGCAGGGCTCCAGAGATGAAACTTATTTTAAGCTTTGCTTATTTTTAGAGAGGTTCTAGCTGTTGTTGTCAAACCTATGCTAAAGTAATTACTGTCTGCAAGGGTCACTTGGAGTTCAGTGTCATTGAGAAACTTGGAGCAGGGCAGTGAATGGCATGAACTGCTCAGCAGAGGGGCTGACACAGACTGTTCCTTAAAGAAACAGAGCAGCTCCCTTCTTGCCCTCCCTGCCTCCTGGCTTTAATTTTTTTTCAAATGAGAAGCAGGTTTAAGCCCTTTTCTTTCATTGCATCAAGCCATGCTGCCAAAAAACCCCTCCCCTGCTCCAAGCAGCCAACTCCCCCCAAATGCAAAGCCTGACATGGGCTGGGGGCAGCCCCAGTCTCCCTTTGCCTGGCCCCTCAGGGGTATTGAATAAGCCAAGGTATCATCGGGTTTCAGAGCAATCCACCGAGACAAGATCTGTTTTGACACACGGTCTAAAAGGGATGAACTGAGATGTGACAAAGAGCAAACGAAAGCCAAAGCAAGAAATAAACATGGCCATCTAAGGGAACTCCTCAAATGCGCTTTTCCCCCTTGATCAGCTGCTCTCTCCCTGCCCAGCTGAAGGGGTGGGCAGGGAATTGTCACTGCTGCCACAGGGAACCTCCATGCAGCTTCATTTCCATGTTTTCTAACTTTCTTTCAGTAACATAACTTTTACATTTAGATGACTAAAGTGACTGATTTTTCTACTCAGTCCCTTGGGTGGAGAATCACTGTGTAATGCAAGGCAGCTGTCCCTGCATCTGAATGCTCTAATACCAAGAACTTGCATAAAGAGAGAAACCTGCACTGGGGATGGACACAGTAGGGATGCTGGGCTCAAAGGAACCACAAGGATCATTTTATGGGTCTGTGTCAGGGCCCTATCCATGTCCTCTCCACCACAGGAGGACTCCCCAACCTGGGTAAGTGCTACATTCCTGCTGGGAAAGCCACATATTGCTTTTCTCCCTGCCATAGAAAAGCAGTATTCCTGTGAGCCTGTCCCAAAATGTGTTCTATTTTGACAGTCATGTTTCAGAGAAAAGTAGGATGGATGTAGGTGTTGCTTGAGGGGGAGAGGAAAGCTAAAAAAAAACAAACAAAAAAACCCCCACAAAACATTAATCAGAAAATTGCCTTCTCTTTTTTTGCCTTTTTGCTTTTTTTTGAGGGCTGAGGAGTTCCACTGCTCCATTTATAGCAGCTGCAAGTGGAGGGCTACTTTACACCTGTGTATTTTTATATGTGTGTATAAATACAATACATCTTGTTTTCATTTTTATGTGTGTGTGTGTTTACATACCAGAGATGAAAACCTGCTGATGTTTTGTGCATTGACAAACATCCTCAGGTGTTAGGACAGCTGATTTTGTGGGAAACCCACAAACAAACACCCAGACTTTGAGGACTGTTTCCATTATACCCAGCCATGAGGGTTTTTAATAACAGAACTCAAGAAGTTGCAAGAGATTTATTTTCAGCCTCTGTCACTCATGAAAATACCTGCTCATAGATAAACCTGTTTATTAACTCAGAGTGGTGATTATAGGCAATCCTTGGGGCACACCTCTTAGAAAGTATAAAAATATCACAATTTTCATCACAAGTTGGTTTGATAAGTCTTGTGCAGCTGCAAATGAGCAGGGAGAGCCCTGCTCCTCTAGCCAGGAGAACCAAAGTTCTGCTGTTAACCTCCAAAGCGCAGGTGAGCTGCTGGTACTGGTCAGGCACATGGGTTTTATTTGGTGAGAACAGAACCAAAATAAGAGTTTTGATACTACTTTTGGTGGAAATATAATACAATTTGTTCTCTGATCATTATTCTCATATTTAATAATGAGAAGTGTATCAGGTAAGCACAGCAGGATTAAAATAATTCCCTGATGAAGGGATGGAGGCCTTCAGGAAAGGGCCAGGCTTTATTGTCTGTGGGGGCACTGTCAGCATTAATAATTATCATGAACTTCAAGCAACCAAACTTCATCGTATTGAAGGAGCCCCATTAAATGCTCAGGTTGTTCTTAATTTGATGTGTTGCATGTTATAAATGGGCCAGGAGACCAGTTCTTTTGTAAAGCCTTTATTGACGAGTCAGCTTTGCGTGGGGAACCCAAGGGGCTGCCTGCACACACCACCGCTGTTCCTGCTGGATCGCCACCCAGGAGGAAGAGAAGATGTGCGGCTTTGTCCTTGGGCAGAGCTCAGCCTTCTGTCCTCACGGGGTCCTTACGGAAACAATTTGCCCTCCCAGTCAAGGAAGCCCATGGTGATCGGGCATTGAGCAGACGTGGCGACAGCACAGAGCAGCTCTGGATGGTAAGTTCGTTCTCTTCACTAATTTCCTGACCTGACAACACTATTTTCAGTTCCAGACGTTATTTGGGCTCCTTGTTTTAGGGGTTTTAAACTCTGAGTGCTGTCCCATGAGCACTTGCGGTTGCATGGTATTTAAATAAAAACAGGGGCGGTGGGCGGGGATACAAAGTGCAGGTACGGGCACCGGGAAGCGACAAACAACCAGGGGCCTTATGGCTGGGCATGGATTCGAGGTAGGTACCGGGAAAGGAAAAGGACAGACAGCCGGGAACATTTACAGTTTACAAAGACATAAAGCAACTAACTAACAGTTAACAACAACAGCCTGGTAGAGACAAACTTGCATCTGGGAATTTATTCCCCACAGTGCAGTGAATTCCTGAGGGCAGGAGAGGCTGTGGAGATCAGTGCAGCGGCGCTGAGGCAGCGGGGGTGTCTGGTGGTGTGTGCCGGGGAAGGGGAGGCAGGTTCCCTCATCCTGCTGGGACACCGGGGCCACCGAGCTGCTGGAACGCTCAGGAGCCCTTGAGTCACTTGAACCAGAGGGCTGAGGGATTTCAGACTCAGAACTGAGCTTTTTTCTAAAGCTGGGCTGAGCTGCTGCTCAGCTCCTCTCTCAGGTTTCCCTGCTCCCAGCCAGGCTGGCCGTGGCACTGCTCTGCCGTGGGATGCTCTTCCAGCACTCACTGCTGCCCCAGCTCGGCCTCTCCTGCCTTCAGAGACACACAGAGCGTGGTGCAGGTTTCAGGGCACCTTCTGTCCCCTCTCTGCTCACAGCTGTTCCAGTCAAAATACACTGCTGGCTTCAGTTTCCTGGTTTTTATGTCTCCACTCACGTTTTCTTCAGAGATAATGCAACGCTGGACATTAAATGGGAAAGATCCTGGATTTGTGGCAAAGCTAAGAACAGAAATGTAACCCTCTAGATTGATCTTTAATATTGATAACATTTAAGCTTGGTTAACTATGCTGGGTGGACCTGTCCTGTCGTGGTTTAACCCCAGGCAGCAGCTGAGCCCACGCAGGTGCTCACTCCCTTCCTCCACGTCAGAACGGGAGAGAATGAGAAGGGTGAAGGTGAGAAAACTCCTGGGCTGAGATAAAGGCAGTTTAATAGGAAAGCAAAAGCCATGCATGCAAACAAAGCAAAAGGTGTTCATTCCCCCCTCCAGGCACAGGCTCAGCCGTCCCCAGGAGAGCAGGGCTCCAGCACAGGTAAGGGTTACTTGGGAAGACTAACACCATCACCCCCCTTCCCTCTTTCTCCCCCCAGCTCTGGAAGTGGGTGTGATGTCACAGGGTCTGGAATATCCCTGGGGTCAGCTGGGGTCAGCTCTTGTGTCTTGTCCTCTCTGCACTCCCTGTGCATTGCTGTCTCATTGCTCTTGGGCTGGCTGAGAGACACAAAGGGCCTTGACACTCTAAGTGCTGCCCAGCAGGAAGGAAAACATCCCTGTATTATCAACATTGTTTCCAAAACACAGCCCCATACCAGCTACTGTGGAGAAAATTACCTCTATCCCAGCCAAATCCAGCACATGTATAAACACCCCCTCCCTAAATCAGCCCTTTCACTCTGAGCTTCTGTTACACTTCTTGTAGCAGCAGAGAGCCCAGCAAAGCTGAAACAATTGGAACAAATTTTTGTTGGAACTACTTTTATGTCTCATGATTTAAAAATCATGCTTTCACTTTGTTATTCTATTAATCAATGTATTCATATTGAAATATTTCTAAATAAAGTTTTTGGTCAGTAGATTATTTTTTCCCCTCATATTTTGATCACAGAACTATGAAAAAAACTTTAAAAGTGTCCTGAAAATTAAATAAGGACAAGGCCATTTATAAAGTAAAATGCCTTTTCATTTGAAAGCTCTCTGTTCCTCCCATTTACAAGCACGGGCCTTGCACGTGTGCATTGAGCTTTGTGGGTGCAATTGTTTCACCAAAAGGAGAATATGAGATACTTCTTCTGAGTCCTGCCTCAGATAACTAAATGTGCTTTATGTCAGAAATGCTGCAAAGGACACAGATAAAGGTTTTACAAGTGGATTTCATATATTTTTCCTTTCTGATTGCTGGTTGAATATTGGGAAACTCGACCTAATTCATGTTATTCAGGAATAACATGCCCTACTCTTTCAAGTGGGCTTCAATGAACAAAGCAGCCTTGCTCCAATCCTTGGAGGTAAAGAAAGCAGGCTTTCATATCCTGTTTGCCTTTCCCCCAGGCAGGTTCAGAGTGCATGCTTAAGTCTGCAAAGAGAGCGTGCCCAGCTTTCCCTGGCCTTTTCAAAATAAACCAACAAAACTTTCAGCTTGCTGGTCCCACACAGCCACCTTTTTGTGTGGCAGGAGGTGGCTTGTGACTGACTGATGTGGCAGGTGCTGCAGGAGCCAAGACAATTCTGCATTTCAACTGATTGTTGTCACTGCCAAAGCCTATTATCTAGGGTAATAAAGTTTAAGATTAGGGGATTCTGCATGTTTGTGCTATTCTCCACAAAACTTATCTTCTAATAGACCAGCTGCTTTATTAGGCTTCACCCACCCCTTCCCATTGTGTGGGGAAGCCTCATGTATGACTGGGAAGGCACCCAGGCAGGCTGTGGCCACCAGCTGGGAATATCATCTCACCTCCAGGCTCTAGCTGGGAGCATTGAGTTACCAGCAGTTGCCAGCTGGGAATGTCACATCCTCCACCTTGCCCAGCAGAGCATATCCCATTAATGCCAGGATTCTGCCAAGCCCAGAACCCAGTTTGTTCCCACTGCACTTCCTGCTGGCTTGGGTGCTCCATGTGCAGCTGCTCTGGCTTTGCTGGCCATGGTGTCCATGCTGGCTGTGGTGTCCATGGGATGCAAGTCCAGCTGAAACCACCCCCTCCTTCTGACCCCTGCTGCTGGCCCTTGTCTGCTGGTTTGGCTGAGGTTAACTTTCTCCCTCGTGGCTGCTATGGACTGCTTTGGACCTGTGCTGGAATGGTGTCAACAGGGATGACATGGAACCTTTTATCCTCTCACCCCACCAGGCAGGGGCTCAGGGGGCACAAGATGCTGAGAGGGGACAGAGCTAGGACAGCTGACCCCAACCTGGCCATATGGCCTCGTGCTCAGCATATAAAGCTGGGGAAGAAGAAGGAGAGGGGAGATTCAGTGATGGCATTTGTCTTCCCAAGATCCCATTATGGGAGCTGGAGCCCTGCTTCCCTGGGGATGGCTGAGCACCTGCCTGCCCATGGGAACTGCAGAGTGAATTCCTTGCTTTGCTTTGCTTGCATGTGTGGCTTTTGCTTTTGCTATTAAACTGTCTTTACCTCAGCCCAGGATTTCCTCACTTTCACTCTTCCCATTCTCTCTCCCATCCTTCCAGGGGGAATAAGTGAGTGGGGCTTAGTTACCAGCTGGGGTTAAACCTTGACACCTTGGAAAAAATGTTAAACATGTGTAGCAGAAAGTACTCAAATGAAACTGCCAACTGTTCATCACAGAGAATTTATGAATGTCTTCCCCTCACATCTTAAACCTTGCATTCACTGAAGGCCACAACATTCAGATATTATTGCCACATATCTTATACAAACAGGGACTCAACTAACCTGAGGTCAGGGAAGTGGGGGAGCATGGAGATGCTGTCACTGTGTCCTCCCATTTTTTTTTTCTCTGGATGTATCCTAGATGCATTTTAATAAGTAGGAGCTGTCAGTATAACATCTTGCATTCCTCACATCGTATGTGGGAACATTAAAATAACATTAGCATTTCATTTTTGTTCCAAAGATCTTGGGAGTGTTTTGAGGGACAGGAGCAGACTGGAGAATGGAATGGGAATCTGACAAAATTCAGCAAGTGCAAACACAAGTCTTGCACTGTGGAGGGACTTTGTTGGAGTGAGCACAGCTCAAAGAGGAGGTTATTAGACCCCTGTCCTCAGCATTTGTCAGGCTATATCACAACGAATATTGGGAGATCTGGGGTCCCTCATGTAAGGAAGGAGAAGAAAATATGAACTGCAGAAACTATGAGCTGCAGAAATTATTTTATCTGACTTCTGCATTACCATCCAATTCTGCAATAGGAATATAATAGCCCTGTCCATAATAGCTCCCCTATTAAGGGGGGCAATGGGGGGAGTACGATAGTTTGCCAACCCCAAAATCCCTGTCCTTCATTCAAGGCCCTTGGGATCAGATCTTGCCATATTTTATATCTTCAAAATAAAGACTAGAGCTGGCATGTAATGACATCTTTGGGGATGCCATTACCTCTAATTAGCAGATAACACTACCCCTAACTGAGAAACTGAGTAGTCTTTGTGACTGACATAGCAAAGCCAGAATAAACCGTCTTAAGGTTTGAGAACAGCTTCAAATATCACTTATTTCCATCCCTGATTCACGCACTTTGTCTTCAAATTGGCTCAAGAAAGCAAGCACATCAAAGATCAATATACTTCAGGGATTGTGTGGGAGGAAGGGAAGAAGAGTAATGGTGAGATGATTCCCATATTACTTTGAGGCACATTAATATTTCTTTGGCTACAAAACACAGATCACAGGTGAGCTGAACTCCAAAGTAAGGTAGATTTTGCTGCAAGATGCAGAATACTTGTATGAGCTAGGAGCCCTGCAGGTATCTTTAATGGATACCAAACATTTATTGAGAAAATAGGAAGAAAAAGTGCTAATTTAGGACTGAAGCAGTTGGCAGAGGCTCGGTATATAACACAGAATGCACTGTAACAAATGTAGGCAATAATGTGCATCATTCTGCACAGTCAGAGCCACAGACTGTAAAGACTAGGTAGGAATTAACCAAATATCAGGGGGGGAAAAAAGAAAAAAAGAAAAAAAAAAGAATACCAAAGAGGATATTATCCTCCAGTAATTCATTTTTTGGGAAAGGACTGACTGGTGTGACTAGGGCTTGATGCCAGGGCACAGAGTGTGCACTCACTGTGGTGGCAGTGCCAGAGTTCACACTTCTGTAAGCGGCTTTAGCATAAGGCAACAGCACTTAATTTTGCTCTTAATAAAAAACGTCAGGAGATTAAGACCAAACTGAAGATTTCTACTGCCATCCTGGGATTTAGAGGTTATGCTGAAATCATTAATACAACCACTATTTGAACCCTTTTGATCACCAAGTATTAAATTCATCCATAAGTACATAAATCCTAGGAAGCAGAAAAGCAGAGCTACCAGCATTGCTTTTTCATCTGCTTTTCTCATCATTGCCAGTGGTTGTAATGTCCCTCAATCATCTCCTGAACTGCATAAAGAGCCAATACAGCAGTCCCTCCCCATAAAAAGCTCTCCTAAATTATCTTAGAAGGCAAGTTTTTTTTTATTTCAGACTCTCAGAGCATCCATTAAAATCTCAGGTGGCTTTGTTCCCTCCCTGGGGCCCCTGTCCATGATTTGTGCTACCCCAGAGAATCAGGCTTGGCCCTGCCCCCTCTCTTTCTAGCAAGCAGGTATTTCTCAAAGCAAAGAGCCTTGCTGCATTTGCAGCACCCCCAGCTGTGACAGAGGCAGTGCAGTGTGCTGGAGGAGGCTCAGACACATTTCATGGGTCAGTATAGGAATGTGCCTTCCCTGGGGAGCTCAGGTGTGTTGCACATTCCTGCACAGAACATCAGGCTGTGTTGAGGAGTGGCTGCCATCATCCTCCCTGATCATGGGCAGGGGCACAGGGCTGCTTCAAACATGTGACACAGCAGCACCCGTTTAACTCAGGGCATTTTGGAGAATGTCAGTCTTTTTTATGATATTTTTATTTTTTCTGCTCAACTTTATCCCTCTGTTGTGGTGATAAAGAGGAAAGCCTTTTTTTTCCTTTTTTTCTATTTTTTTTTTTTTTTAGGTAAAATGAGTGCCTAATATAAAACCTGTGCTCTAAAGCCAGAAGACCTCAAGCCATTAATTAAACCAAAATCTTCATTGCAAGTAGATGAGTCAACACAGTAGTCAGGGAACTCTAATAGTAATTTGTTGTTGTTGTTTTAGAAGTTCTTAACAAAACCAGACAAAGGATTATGCTAATGAGCCTCCTGAGCTGACACTGCCTTTCCACAACTCTTTAAGACAATGGCACATTTTCTTCTAAAAGCAACTTTCTCATTAGCAGGAAAACTCCAGAACACATGGGTTCTCACAGACAAATAATTCCTCTAACTGTATTTTCTATTTGACTTCAAGCAGTATTTTAATAAAACTGTTACTCTAAAGTATTTTGGCATTGTTCCATAGCCTTTCTTTTCCCATCCTTTTCTACCTGTGAAATGAAGATTCATATGAAACCTCTACTTGCTCTTGCAGCAAACTGTTGTTTTGTTTGTTGGGTTTTTTTAAGTGCCCCTCACCACAGCACTGACAGCTCAGGTGAGATTACAGGGTCTCTTAGGAGGTGAAATGGACTTAGTAAGGCTTTAGACTTTCATTACTCAGCCAGAATGTGGAGTCTATCAATTACACCTCCATTGACATGCTGGCGAATTAATTGGTGTGTTTGACAAGGACAGCTATTACCCCGTGGTGTTCTGACAGCTGGGCTTGATATCAGGAATTTGTCAACCTTCCCCTTCACATGAGCTGCTGGAGGAACAGTTGAATAGATCAGGTGAGGACTTTGCAAGATTTCCCCACTACCCCCCCACCCCCCAATCTCAACATCTGGTGACAACCTAAACCCTAAATAAAATTATGGACATTCATAACATCAATAAGCAAGCAGCAATGCCAGACCTGTGCTATAAACAATCTCCTGACTGGGCTGACAAAGCATTCAAGGAGTCAGAAAACTAATTCATTATCATCAGAAAAGTTAGCACCTTTCAGTGGTGACTTTCTATATGTCCTTCAAGTGCCAATGATACTTATTGGGTGGGAGTATTTCAAGTTTGTCTGAGTTTAGGGACTGGCATTCACAAAACTATTGATCACTTAAACTTCACCTCACTTAAGATCAGGAGCAAGGTTGAGTTACAGTTGGATGTGAACAGTTCTGGGCATGGAACACTGTGCTGGGAACCTGTGCTGCTCACTATCATTTTGAGACAGCTTCTAGAGTCTCATTCTTCATTTTCCATGGCTGCTCTCAAGAGTTTTTCTGGTCTTTTAAGACCAGATTAGAAAGTGATGTAGTATTTTATAGAAAACAACGTGCAGGCATGCTCCTCCCAGAGCTGGCAGATTTGCTGGCCTTACAGTCCTGTAGTCTCCTTCCTCTAAAGGGAAATACCTGACCTGGTCCCCAGCTTAGTGAGAGATTGTCCCTTTCTCCCTGAAGAGCAAAACCCAAGCTGTGGCTCTGCCCCCTCTGCTCCCCTTCATGCCTTAGGATTTTAGCTTTTATATTTTTCAAACCCTGTACTGCAATAGTGCATAGCTCTAAACTCCATACATATAGTGTCTTCACATTTTGGTTAGGCAAAACAATCCCTCAGGGCCTGTAATCCATGGATATCCTACATCCTCAGGCCTTGAAAGGTATCAACAAAAGGGAATTGGAGGGGCAACTGGGGGCATATAACTTCATTACCAGAAGCTGTAATTGGAGGATTAATGTCTGACATTTAAAGGGACCAAACTTTTATCTGTGAAAAGCTCGTGACCACTGTCCTTCTCGGGTGTAGCCTCAGAGGCTTTTGACTGCCCACGGTGTACCTGTTTGAAAGCCTTTAGTAAATGCCCACTTAATTCTCTTAATCTTGTCTAGCCTCTGTTCTAGGTAGCCAGTCCAAGGCATCACTCTCTGCTGGGCACAGGGAGGGAGAAATGCCCTTGCAGCCAGGAGATCTCCTCTGAGCCTGCCAGGAGGGCAATGAAGATAGACTCATCCTCACAGCCTAGAGTGGCTCAGAAGCAAATCCTGAGACACAAAACTCCATTAGGTCTAGAACTTAGCACCAGTCAGGCTTAAAAGTTAATTTGTAAACAATTAGGATATGCTAAAGCTGTTAGAAAGTAAAGACTTACAACAATTCTGTAAAAGGGAAAAAAGAAAGACATCCCAAATCTCCTAATTCCCCAGCTCAGCAAACAAGTCCCAGCTACTTGGCTTTCCCAAGACCACGAGGTAAGTTGCACATGTGCTGTGGAGAACTATATTTTGGGGCAGCCCTTTAGCAACAAAGCAAGTTTTTTTTTCCTTTACATAAAACAACATTATTTTTTTAAATCTGGAGGATCAGTTATCAGCATCCATGACTCTAAGGATGTCAGCATGGACAGACCATCAGGTGGGCTCTGAAAGGGACTGAATCCAGAGGGAGATGGGTCTGGCTGGCTGGTGGCAGTGTGACAGCAGAGTCCAAGCTCCTCTGGGCCACACAATGTTGGTCTCCCTGTAGGTGATAAGTCCTTTATCCTACAGCTGTGGTTCCATTCCCTGAGCAAACACAGCAAAGAGGAACTGCTGCCCTTCACCCATCAGCCCTGGGCTAACTGTGGGCCTTGAGACCATACTGTCATTAGCTCTGGAAATTACTGGTCTTTTAAAGACATAATAATGCAGCCAGGTTTTGATTTATACTTTGCTTGTTTTGCTAGGAAGTGGTACAGAGTAAAGATTCAATCACCCAAGGCTTGGTGAAAAGATACAGAAGACACACTATTATGGTGCTTATGACTGTTGAGGGGAAATAGCTGTGACCAGCTCATTTATTTTCTTTGACCAGGTCATATGCTTGTGGCCAGAAAAACCATTTTATTCAGTACATGGATATGTGGTTACCACTAAACTCCTTTAGCAGGTAGTCCAAGAAAAGTAAAGTTAAAAAGGTCTTTTACAACACATTAAAAAAACTAGCAGAAAACCATGTGGTCCCACAGATTCTTGTAGGAAAAACTGTCCCTGTAGTAGTCAGTTGTTCTACTTTCACAGCCAAGAGCTGCTCACCTGGACAAGGGTTTCCAGGGCTGGAAACACTATGATGCCTGCCTGCCTTGGCCTCAGACCACAAAAAATGGACCCCTGGACTCTTGTTCTGCCTTTCATCCAAAATAAAATTCCCTAAGCTGGAGGAAGAATGCAAGAGGAGCAGCTTTCTTACTGCTTCTGCATCTGGCTGCAAAGCTGGTAAGTGATAAATTGCAAAAAAATGGAAATGTGCAATGGACAAAATGTATCCCAGTTTTTGCAGATCTGGTTGTATCACCTCCAATTTAAAGGGATATTTTAAACAGATGATTCAATCAGCAAGCAGAGAAAGTTGCAAAATTAAATGCAGTTAAATGGTGAAACATTTCCATTTTTGAGGCGCTACCTTGAATTATGCAGCAGTGCATCAAACTAACTTTCAAGTCAAAGTGACCTTTGGTCAAAGTATATTGAAATAATCTTACTTTATAAAATATTGGTTAGGGGAAAACTCCCCAGCACCTGGCACACATAGATTTTGCTATTTCAGAAACTTGTCTTACCAAATGAAAAAATACAGCCTTGTAGGTGTTCATTAGCAGCAGAAGTAGCATAGGGATCCATACATACTATTAGTGTGATCAAACTGAAGTGTTAAATTACCTAAGCAAGAGCTGCACTGGTAGATTTCTCTTAGACATAGGCAGTAAGATTACCTTTAAAATGTTTTACTGTAGACCTAAAATAGCTTTGGAAAAAAGAAAAAAATAAAAGAGGGAGAGAAGAGGAGGGGGGAAAGAGAGAGAACATAATTTCCAAACCCTTAGCTTATTTTTAATTTATAGTCCTTGGAAAAAAAATAAGTGGATAGCCCAATCATTTATATGCCTGGGCAAAAGCAATACATCTATATAAAAGTACAGTGATATATTTCTGTTGCTAGTTTAATGTGCTGCTCCGTGCCCTGTGTGTTCTGATTCATTGGAGAGCAGCAATCATGTCGACAGGAGCTGTTCTTCAGTTCCCATCAGCGACAACTAAAGGCCAATTCAAGGTTGTGGTGGGGTCATGAATCTAACATAGTCACTGATAGAACAATTTTCCTTCTGCATGACACTGCCAGTGGGACACAGAGGGAATATACAGCAAGGACTGCTGCAGGTATGTCTTGTTTCCTCATCCTTCCTCCCCTCTCCCCACCCCTCCTCTTTTTTTGTTTTTAATTTTTGGCAATGCTGTGTGCTGTTAACAAGCAGCCTCTGGGGAATACAGAATCAGCACCACGGAAAATCAGAAGAGAGGAAACTTCTAAGCCTTTAGGAGCCCAGCATACTCCTGGCCTCTGTGCAGGGAACTCAGCAACATCAGCTCAGTGAGAAAGCAGGATCCACCCCCAGACAACATGGGCATGAAAACATATACAGCTTTATAAAGAAGAGAGGTGCTGCACCAAACTCCACAGTGTTTTCACCTCTGATCCACCACCCTTTGAGTTAAACAAAGAAGCATTTTTATCTGGCTGTTGCTGTCCTCCCGTGGTATGAAAACAAGACCTGAATTTTGCCTGACAATATTATTTTTCTACATGATATAGGTGATCCTTCCAGTGAACGTGGCACAAGCTTTGGCCAGGTTGAAAGCAAAAGGCCAACTCCCTCTATTATTTGTTCCATGTATGTCACTGAGAAATGGTGATCTTGAAGCTGGTGAAGGTTGTTTTATTCTCATGCCATTGCCTATCACCTCAGGGCCACTCTGGTCTAAGGCACTGGTCCAAAATAACCATCCAGGGCAAGGTGTATGGTTATATTCCATGCTTTGGATTTCCCATTTCTTGAAAGCCAAAATCCCAGGAGCTGCCATGGGTAGGGCTAGGTCCATCCAACTTCCCTCCCTGTGCATTGCACTCATTCCCACCTGCAGCAAGGGCACGCTGCACAGGTCTCTGAAAAGGCCACAGGTGAAGGTGACCTCAGCAGGGCTCAGCTCCTCCCTGAGTGGGCAGAGCACAGAACAGCTGCAGGAATGCTGACCCTTCCTGTTCACATGGGTGCTGCTCCACAGGGCATGGCTGGCTGGGCCTGCTCACAGCTCTGCTCTTCCTGATGCAAATGCACTGAGCAGAGAAGGGAGAGGGAGCTGCAGCCCTGCAAGGATGCAGGAGGAGCCCTGAGAGGAGATCTGCTCTCTTGAGGGATGTCCCCAGTTTTCTAGGGGATTTCCTTCAAAAATTAGGGGGTTCCCTCCTTGCTTTAAGCAGCTTCAAAGCAGGTCAGACCCAGCCTGCCGTTTCCCTTTGATATCCAAGAAAACTTTCATCATGATTGACATGGACCCATTTAGGTCCTAGGAGAGGACCTAAGTGTTTCTCTACTGCCATGACCTTTCAGACTCACCAGACCATTGGCATTTCCTGAGTCAGCATTAGGAAACTTAAACACACCTTGGCTTCACATTCGTGTCAGGTCCTTGCTCAGGGGCTGGGGTGGGTGGTGTGGTGCAGCCAGCACAGCTCTGAGCTCCCAGCACACCAAGCAGTGCTGTCAGGGGGGTTCCAGTGGCTCCCCAAAACCAGCACAGCCCTGCCCTTGGCACACTCAGCATCACTGGGAGCTGGGGTGCAGATGAGCACTCTTCCATCCATGGCAGAGGTGTGGCAGGGGTCACTCCTCTGTCATGCCTGAATTCATGGGCATCTCCAGCACACCTGCTTACAGACTGGGAAAGAGAGAAATTGCCCCTTTTTCAGTGTCAATGATTCTTCAACAGCACACAGCAGCTTTGGCTGGGTACAGCTTGACTTGTGCAGCTTCAGAGATCCTCCTCAGTCTCAGACATGCTCCTTCCCAGGCAGAGGTCTGCTGGCAAAGCAAACCCTGAAAAGTGGCAGTGGATCTCTCTGTTTGCTGAGGTAAAATATAAAATATAGGGCCCAGCATTATCCCACAGTTGCCATCTGCAAATACTAAAATCACAGCGTTTCTGAGAAACATTGAAAGCAAGCTAACAAAACACTCAAATCTAAAATTAACAAGAAATTCAAATATATAAAAATACAGCTGTAATTTACAATTCTATTTAATTAAATTTTATTCCTGCACTTGCAATTGAAGATATTTATATATAGTATATATTAAAAAAAAAAAAAAAAGGGAATAGGGATTTGTATTTGTGAATAGTAAGGAAGGGCTGGAAATGGAAAGAAGAGGGTTTGTGCAGCATTCCTGCTGACATGCAGGCTTCCCCAAAAGCAAAGAGCATTCCACCAATGCTCTCACTCATCAGCTCTCAGGCCCTGCAGCTGCACACAGCTGTGTCTAAGTATCTGATTTTTTTTACTCTTGTTTATAGTGTTGTAGTTGTTCTTGATCAAACTGACTGCAGATAAGTTCCCAGCATGTGCTGAAGTCAGAAGCATCATGCTCTTCCATGTGTGCATGTGGCTGACCCACCATAGGTGGAAAAAATGCAGAGTATAGAACCTTCCAAACACCAGTCTTTAGCTCTTCTTTGGGCAGAATGTTTTACCATATTGATTTCATTTGCATTAAAAATGCTTCTCTGCATTGAAATGAAAGACTTGCATCTGTCTCATTATTTTAGATCTGAGCTGGCAACTGAGTTAATATTAAAATGACATATACACACAAATCACATTTCCTATGTTACAAATAACAGGAGCAAAGTGAATATACCAACATTAATAATTTACCTTTTGAGCTTAGCCCTTCTTTATTTTTCTGAGACTTCCACAAGCAGCTTGCCATTTCCTCCAATTTATTCATTATTCAAATTCAGTCAACAGTTTAAAAGAACATGTTTACCTAACAGATAGCTTGCATTTTGCTTCCATTTTCACTGCAGTATTTGCAACAAAGTGTGAGTCACAATTGCGTAATCACATAATATAATTCCTTTTCCTCAGCTAAATCAAAATGTAATACTTCTGGGGGAAGAGCACTACCAATGTATCTATAAAAATCAAATTTCTACAAATAACTTTGTCTATGTCTGAATTTAATCTACATTCATTGTGACTAACAACTCAGCCGCTTGAATGTTTAGCAAATAATCATTAAAGCAGGCAGAGCAGCTTTATTTCCTTCTTCCTCTGTAAAGAGTGAAGGAAAATACATTTGCTTTCCTTTAGCCATCTTTAGCTTTTCTGCCACCCAGTCACTCCTTTCCCCCTGGTTCTGCAGGTGCCATTAACAACAACAAAAAAGGCTACTGACAGCAGCTGCCTTTTTAGCTGCCTTTTATTCACTTTCAACCAGCAGCCTTTGGGGTTTTGCAGATCCATGGTGAACGTGAAAACCAATCGTAAACTAAAGAAACATCAGGAGCAGAACAATAAACCTTTCACACTTCCTTTCAATTCTTGTTAAGCTTTCATTTTTCTGACCCAAAAAACCCAAGTTTTTTCCTCCTATTTTAGTTATTTTTTGTTAATTTCAAATCATATTCCCCATTTCTTTGAGGGTTAACCAGACAGGAAACCTGCACAAAGAAGCTTAAAAATGCAGCAGGCAGATCTTTGCCACTTCTCCCCATCTGATTTTTAGCTAAGCATTCAGGTGCTCCTTACACTCCCAAGTCTCTGCTGCCGTGGCAGGATGCAGTTACTTTCCGTGGCCACTGGAAAGGCAGCATCCCACCAGCCCTAAGACCCCACCAGGCTGCTCAGAGCCCCTCCAGCCTGGCCTTGAGCACCCCCGGGGATGGGACACCCACAAGTTCTCTGGGCAGCAGTGCCAGTGCCTCACCACCCTCACAGGGAAAGAAATCATCATGGTTGGGTATGATCCAAACATGAGAGAGCCTTAATTCCATGGAGGATTTCTGCCAAACCAGGCTGAGGTGCTGCTAAATGAATGCAAAATTTTAACACCAGTGCACATGTACAGCTCTTAGAAAGGAGGAAAGGCTTTTCCAAAGAAAAATGGAGCTGCAGGGGATCTCGTCTTCTTAACCCATTCTGACTTCCAAATGGCAGCACTCTCTGCATTTTTGGAGGAGACAGAATAGATTTAGAAAGTGGCTGCTTATCGACTTATTGTCTTTATGCTGGACATAGGTTTTTATTAAAGAAAGCAGATACTCAATAGTGTTAACTAGTAATGGGAATTGACTTTTCACTAATTGCACAGAACCTGCCATTAATACACTTTAATAGAAAATAGGCTTGTGCATTCCAGATCAATCCAAAAGTTTTTTCTGAGTACGCTACAGACAAAGGACTCCGACAACAACACAGCTAAATAAGATACATTTATTTACTTATTATTCCTCCAGTTATTGAGACAGGAAATACCTCAAGGGAATGAGGGAAATGCTTTACCTCAGCTGCTTTTTCACTTTCTGTTTGCTCTATAGGGCTCAGTATTTCCTGGTCTGCTGTTCTTCCCCATTTGCCTAGTTTGTAAACAGAGAAGCATTTTTGTCTGCCTCAGGTATTGTATGATGTAGGCAAAATAAATATTTTGGATGTAACTATAACATGAGAAATAAAACATTTATCACTTAAACAATATAAATATGTTATGATTACTAAAATTATTATTACATCATTACTATTACATCATTATTACCATTATCATCATTATTACTATTATTCAGGTTATTATTGTTAATAATATAACTAGATTTGTTTAAAATGTTAATGTTATAAACCAAATTCTCTGTATGTTTGGTTTCGCCATCTGGCTTCTCATTAGAAGATCTCAAGGGGATTAACAGCACCAAGGGCTAAACCCCTTCTGTGTTATCTTGATTTTGTATCTCCGTGGGGCTCAGCTGCCTCCCAAGACAACATCGTGAAACCCCTTTTCTGAGGCCTGGCAGGGGAAAGCCAGTGGGCACAGTTAAATACACTGCATTTTCACCCAAGTGGTTTGGAACATTTACTGAAATAAGGCTTGCTCCCATTATGCAGTTAACAGGTACTTTGCATTGCCTGTCAGCCACCTCCAGAAAAAAAGATGAAGACAAAGAAACAGGATCAAGACTCAGTCCCTGTCCCACTGAAACCCTTGTAGGAAATGAGACCATGTGCTCTCACAGCAAATTGTGGCTCCAAGTGGAGCAAATTGGAGTCCCAACCCTTTTTAGGCACTATTACCAGCCCAATAAAGCAGCTAATAATAAAGGATTGCTGCTTTATTTCCTGCACTTAAATAAAACAGATTGGCAAAACCTTACTAATCATTTCCGACGCTGAAGCATTATAGCAGCAGACAGGCTTCTGAAGAAAGGCAGGATTTTCCAGCAGTGTTGGACTTTTGAAGGGTGGGAGTCCATGACTTTATCTAAATAAAGTCTGAAGCACGCTCACCTTTATAACCACATCCCCCATAGTTATCAGCTATTTTAGATCCTCTTTAGCCTGCTCTGAGCCAGCTGAAGGAAAAAGCCCCATGGCCCATGGTACTGGCAGTGACATAGGGGCTGATGAAGGGCAATACATTGTACTAGTTAGTAATGTGTGCTTGTGTCACAGAAAAGTAATTTTTTAGTTCTGTGTTCCCTGTGGGTGGCACAGCTGGCACAACTCCACTTCTCCCATGGCTGGATTCCCAATGAATGGCCCCCGAGATGAGCCAGGGTACAGCATTGCTGTGCTTCACCCCAGGAGCTGAAACCAGCTCTGGAAAAGGAACCCTGCATTTTTGAAAACTCCTGGCTCACCTCAACACTCCTAATAGGAGACAGAGGGAAAGCCCCTCCATGAGGGAGGGGATAGCCCCAGTTCCCTCCCTAGGCTGGTCCTGATGGCTCCATCACAGCTGTGATTGGGTGCAGGAGGATGCAGGAAGGGGATGTCCTCTGCCATTTTAAAGGACAGGGAATGTGTTCCTGCAGCCAGCTAAAGGGCTGGGATGAAAACCCAGAGCCACATCCCCAACACTGGTTGTTCAGGCCCCTGGACCTGCCTGGGACAACAGGAGGTCAGCACACCTGGATGGGCTGAGCCCCACCCAGGGGCTTTGCTCTGCAGCTCCTCCACCCCAGCTGAGCCCTCCCTGGGGAGCATCATCCCCTGGCCCTGGGCAGGGCTGCCCTGCAGTGCTGGGATCAGCTGCTCAGTGAGCAGAGCCTGCAGAACACTGGAATTTCCCTCTGCTGCTTTATCTTGTTGCTGATTGTCTGTCAAAACAATGACAACTGGACCTAAGCTCACCTCTAAGGAAGTTTACTAGTTTACCATAATTACTAGTTAAGTGTGTTATGATGCTGCTTATTAAAAACTACTAATATATTATTAATGAATATCCTATCTTGAAGTGAATTTGTACCACTATCAACCAGTGATAAAGCCACTTCTATTTGTCCTCTCTCCTAAAATGGTAATTTACACTGGAAGAGTCACTCTACTTGTAGTGCCAGACATGTTGTTTCTAGACACCTGCAGAAATGCAGAGCAACTTGCCCCACAGGAATGTTTTATTTAGTCAGACAGCCCTTTGAAGTGAAAGGGTAACTATTTCTGATCATAACCTTGGCTTTGCACTTCAAGTAATTATCCTTTAATTGCATTACCCTATTTGAAATAGAGCTGTAATTGGAAAAAAACAATTTTATGTTCCCTGATGCATACTCTGACATGCATTATTTGTTTTTTATTCAAATATAAATGTTCTCTGTAATTCTATCAAAGAAAAGAGAAAAATAAAACAAAATTGAAATGTCAGTAGCAATTTTGGACATGCGAGAAGCATCAGCAACTAGTGCTGGGTGGGAAAAATAATATTGAGAAATTAGTGATGTCAGTGGAAAGAAGAGATGTGAAAGGGGAAAGGGCTCCAGCTCTGCTCTTCCAGAAACTTTTTTGCACATTGTGGTGTCTAAATACTGAGCTGGGTTCCAGCTGTATCTGGGTGAATTTTAAAGGATGGGCCTTTAAAATTACATTGAAGCAGAAGATGCAGGAGCACAGTTTCCAGCCTTCCAGCTAACTATTGAACAATTACTAAGGCCAATACAAGTCAATGGAGTGCAGATCCTCTTTCCTCACACCCTATGGGACAGAACACACACTTAGGCGGAAAAGTGTTTTTATTTCTTCCTTCTTGGGAAGATTCAAACAAATCCAGATCAGTGGTAACTCATACCCATGCCACTTGCAGCTGGTATTTCTGAGAGAGGAGCCCCACCCAGTTTGGCTGGGTCAGCTGCACATTGCAGTTCTACAGGCACATGTGCACACACAAATTGCTGAGATTTGAATCAGCCTCCGACCATTTGGAGCACTATGCAGATAAAAATGAAATAAGTTACAGATCCAATGTTAGTGAGTTAGGTTCTGCCACTCTGGAGCACAAAAAGCACTTTAAGGGGTCAGGATGTGCTCAGATGGTAAACAAGGAATACCATGTTAGTTTGGGTCGGAGGTGCCTGGTTGGAATGTGCACACAGACCTGGGTGTTGCAGCCCACTCCCACTACAGAAGAAATTGCAGACATTTTCTGTAGCACCTCCTATGACAGATGTCCTCTGACAGCAGCCCTGCATCCTCATCTGCTCCAAACCACAGCCAGCCCAATCTTTACTTCAAAAAGTCAGCAGTTCACAGGTAAGAAATTAACACAGGGGAGTCATAAAGTAGACGTAGTTGGCACAGACCAGGCTGGACAAATTTAACCTTTCTGGGCTTTTTGATAAAAGCAAAACCAAACCCTCAAACCCAATAAATAGAAAACCTCTGAAAAATAAAATTCTAGTTTTCTCTGGAGATATAACCAACCTTCATTAGTATAAATTACTGTGCTTTCTACCCAGTTTGTTTATACTGACCACATCCAACAAAAAACACAAGAAATGTCATTTGTTTTGCTTCTGCATGTTTGGCTGTCCTGTCCCCATCTCCAAGCCTCATTCTGAACTCCCAAGGGAAACATAAGTATTGAAGTTCAGATCCAGGCATTTGGCACATAACACATCATAGGCACTTCAGGCTTCTCTGGATCTTTAGGGAGCAATCCTGTAAAGGTTACCCAGCATTTTATTTTGGGAATCCCACAACAGAAGGCAATTTAATTTTAGGTGTGCACTGTACACTCTGTATCTGCTTTCCACTGTCTTCTCAGACCTTGGGCACAACCTCTCCTGCTGTTTCACACATAACCAGCGAGGGTGAAGGGTGTCTTTGTCCAAACAGTTCTGTCAGTGTCAGTGTTTTATCCTGACACATTTCCCCTGGGCAGAATGCATCTCTTTGCTTGGCTTCCTCCCTGCTCTAAGCCACTTCACCCAAGTCACCAGGACTGTTGGTAGGAGCTCACTACTGAGACATGGAACAGTGCAGCTGAGATTTGGGGATCCCTCAGTGCTGATATGAGCAGCCTGTACAATTTAAGGAGCCTGCAGGAGGTTAGGCATCCTGCACAAGTGTATTTAACAGAGAACTATCTCTGATTTTTCTCTTTTCTTAGAGACTGAACTGAAACTCCCAGGAAGCAGCACAAAGATAACAAATGAAAACTAAGCCAAAATATAATCACTCTAATTATAATGACTACTACAAAGAGATGGCTGTCAAAAGAGAAGTTTCAGGAGCATTGAAGTCAACTGTCAAGATCCATCCCATCTGACTGAAAACTGGCAAGAAAGTCAGCTGAGAGAGCACTAGCATGTTATCAAACAGAAGGAAAGGAGCAGCTTGGAGGTTTGATAGTGGGGTTTTTAGTTGTTTGTGGGTTTTGGGGGTTTTTTGTGCACTACAAACTTACAATAGAAAATGGATGAAGTGAGAAGAAAACTCATTCACACCTGGATTATATGGTACTCTAATGCAGGATTAATTAGAAAAAGAAATAGTGAATTAAGAAAATCTATGTAACTGAAATTTGGTAAAATCTTATTTTCTACCTTTAAGCAAAGTAGTTATGTTAAAAGATTTCTCAGACAATTTTTGAGGCCTTAAAAGCTGTGAATGAAGTAGGTTCTTTGAATTCCCAGTGATTTCTCTTTGAGAATTTAAGTTCTGATGGTCCAGGTAACCAGCATACCCAGGCTGCACAGCTGTGCTTGCTGGTGTATACATACATACATACACATATACATATACATATATTCTTTTTAATATGTTAATTAATGCTGTCTACTTCATGGTACTGATTCAGCAGCTAAAACACTCAATTTAAAAGTAGGTAGAGCTATCAGTTAAAATGCAAGAAAAAATGGAAGAAAAACAAGGAGAACATCAGAGGATGATAGAAGAGAACTGCTTTTACTTCTGGTTGCAGGCTGGAGCTCTGCATGGACTCTCTCAGGAGGTTGTAGTAGGTAATGCTGACATCTGTGGGTGAGATGGAGAACTGAGCTTAGGACACAAGCTGTTAATACTGTCCTGACTAGAGCTTAGAAAGGCAAGTCACTTAGTGTGTGATCCAGATTTAATCTGCTGCCATGTACATGCAAAGGGCTGCCGAAGGAAGCTGAGGGAAGAAGAGAAGATTTAGGGCAATTTTCTCACCATTTAGTTGTGGCAGGAGAACCAGGGGAGTTCCCCATGTCTCTTGTCTGTTCCCTATCCCTACCTCAGGCTAGGCTGCTTCCAGCTCCTGTTGCAGCTGTTCTGACAAAATGCTGTCCGAGTACTTCCCTGTTTGTCTGGGAAAGAGGACACGTGTGGCTCTGTGCCACTGGCAGAAGCCCCCCTGTGCATGTCAGAAAGTTTTCCATTTTGCCAATGAGTGCAAGGCCCTCCTGAGAGTGCCTTCTCGGCTACCCAATACTGCACTTCTAAGGCATTGTTCAGGCAGGATACCTAAACCAAGCGTTCATAGTGAAATGCAAATGTATCTGTAAAAGTGTTCTCTTCTCTTAAAGAACTAGCAGTCATTGAGGTGTTTGGGGATTGGGTGTGAAGCACTTGAAAAGCCCAAAAAGAAAATCAGTTTCTCTTAAGTGCAGATCTTGTACCTGAGTCAGCTATATTGTAACCTCACGACTGTGGGTAACACTTCTCTTATCCTGTGCTCGATTTCTGAACGTGTCAATGAATTCCTCTCTGAGGAATTCCCCAGTCCTGGGGATGCAGCTCTTGGAGGTGCACCATGGAACTCATGGACAGGTTTGCAGTAAACTGATGCCCTCTGCTGGGTATGAGGGACTTGAAACATGTGAATTACCTATTTCAGAGCAGGAAAATGGCACAAAATTCCTTCAAAGAGTGAACTGGACAGTTTAATGGCAAGGGTTCACACCTTCTTACAATATTGTTTAGTACAAGTTGGAGGACAGCTGATGATTTGAAATCTAATTGCAGTGAATGAATAACAGTAGTTCTGGTCATGGCTTCCACATTGGTGAATATTAGATGCAACTTGTAACTAATAATCTTTGAATATATCAATTCCAATAAACTGTCCCTCTCCTATCAGTTGTATTTAAAAGGATGCATAACTTGAAGTTGGAGAGAAGTGTCTGAAGGGGCCTTTAAAGAAAGTCGCATTAGCGTGGTATTGACTGGTCAGAAACCAGTATAAAGATGAACAAAGCTTTCAGAATGTTTGCTGAGGAGTTATTGGGAAAAAAAGACCTGGATCATGAGGGACAAGCTGCTGTATGTCAGCACATTGTATGTTCCACTGAGATCAGTTGAAAAACGCTGAAACTGCATTCATTGAGACACAAATACGACAAAAGTAAAGTAATTCTAATTTTAGGGGAAAACAAAACTGGAAATTGTGTTTGTGTTTTGTCATGAGCCTGAGAACTCCAAGGCCTTGATGCTGACTGCAGCTCACTGTAGCTGTTTCTGTCACACATCAACTGACAGATGTACACTTAACCTCTCTGGAGCTCTGTCACTATGGGATTTCACTGAAAGCATTTGTGCAGTTGTCTGTTGGTCCATTCTGGCTAATTTGAGTAATGCCTATGAGAAAAAGCTAAAAGGAACATTAAAACAGATCTAAAATAGGTAAAATTTGTCACCTTAACTGTTTTCTTCTTTTCCTTTAGAAGCTTTAATTCTGACTTCTGGATTTACAAAATAACAATTTTTGTGTAGGTCTGTCCTCTTCCAGCTCTTTCTGATGTCTTGAATGGTAAGATATTCAAAATTTAGAAGTGTCCTATGTTAGTTACTGAAATAATGAATTTAACTGATTTTAAAAGCCCCAAATTCATTGTGTCTAAGGTTATAACATAGTCTGAAAGATAAATGTCTTTTTGTAGCATAATGCCAAAAAAGTTAATGTAAACTTTCTCTGAGTTAATTACCTGACTGCATTATACTGTTATTTCAGTATTTAACACAATCCCAAGGGATACTTAATAGGTTTTAAACTTTCAGCTTCACAAAGGGGCACATCTATTCTCTGGTCTGACCACAGGGTTGTGTGGCAATTCTCACAGGGTCAACAGAAGAACCCTCACTGACTTTTGAAGAGGTTAAATTTGACCACATTCTAAACTCGAAGTGAGGTTTGCTCTTTGTGACAAAGTAGAGTTTAGAGTGTTAAGGACTGGCTTGGTTTCTTACAAGACCTCAATTCTGGAGCTTCTGTTCAATAAACTCAAACTGATTCATGGAATACGCATTCTTCATGAACTAGTCTTTTATTGTCATTGATTTTTGTCTCTTGAATATGCAAACTTTGCCAAGGCATAAATTTTTGCAATTAATACCAAAAGAAAAGTCACTGCATGCAGAGCTTAAAGTGCTTATGAATTTTGGATTTTATGGAAAGTACTTGTTTCCCTTGGCTCTGTTAAAATAATGTCCTGTTTACCAGGCTTAGTTGTGAGCAATTCTGGCAGATGGGGAAGTACATGTGCTGCTGGGAGTCACATGCACTCACTTTAGATGATGACAAAATAGCTTGTGTGCTGTTTATAAAAACAACAAAAAGCGAAATTCATGCTGTAAGCAGTTTCAGTCTAGCAAGATGGTAAAGTTTGACTTGCAACAATGTCTTTAAAGAGGAAAATGGATGTGGGGCATGTGGAACTGTATTAAAAACATGCTACTTAGTAATGCACTACAGCCTAGGCATGTTAGGAAATGCAGCTAAATGGAAATGTCCTAAATATGTTAGGACATGTGAACAGCCAACACTAAAATGTCATTTTTTTACCAGAAAAAAACCTAAACCCTAAGTGTCCTTAGGGACAGTACCCACTTTTAGTCAAACAGCAGTCCTGTGCATTGTTATGAAACAACTGTTCTATTTGGGACAGTAGTCACCTGATAGTGCACCTGTAAAATCAGAGGCTGAGAGTACTAACTCTGCACAGACTCAATGGAGATGGAGAAACACTGTTCTAATAATGAGATGCTCTAGGCAACTTAAGTCACTGGTAGTTACTGAATCCAAAATCTGGCAGTGGTCCTGAAGAGGTTACACTCATCACACACATGGAAGCCTGTTAAGTTTATTAACAGCAGGTACTGCCAACTCTGGTCTAATTAAAAAAATAATAAATGCACATAAATGACACAACTCAAGCAGCTTTTCCCCTCTCACTCTCTTGGAAGCTACCTGTTTATGTTTTCTTCTAATTTAAAACATTGCTTAAGATATGAAACAGTGAGAGACATCCACTACAACAACTGCCAATGCTCTGCCCAAAAAAAAAAGCATCTGATTATTTTTTTAGCATATTTAATAAAACTCAGTGCTTATACTCCAGTAGGACCGGCAGATGTCAGCCTAACTCAAAGCATAACTTTGGATTTTGGCAATGCAACATTCACGACACTTACCAGAACAGAAAAAAATCTGCTGAGCACCTAGCAATATTATACAACTTTATTGAGTAAGTCTTCAAGAAGTTAACAATATTATTAAAAAAATGCGACCCAACAAACATGCATCTTCCAAGTCACCAAAGAATAGGAAATTTATACAAAACACAATAAAAATGCAAAGGAAATAAATGTTACTAAGACTTCATTTATAAAATCTTTTCAATAAGCCTTGTTAGAGTGTAAAAGTTTAATATAATGGTGACAGATAATGTATCAACCAAAGATACTTTCCATTCATCTGGGTTTTTTTTGGTAACAGTCTAAATAATCTTGGTTCGGAAATAGACACTCAAGTTCATTTCAGCTGCATATAAACCTTTAAAACCAGTAAAGAGAACAAAACAGGGAGAGGTCTGTCGAAATACCAGTTCAGTCCAATTAGACTGATAACAGAGCAAAATTATTTTAATTTTGTACTACAGAAACCAACAAAGTAATCACAATTACTTGTGAAATAAGCCCTGACAGGTTAATTTCAGTATTTTAATATTAATTAATATTAAATTAATTCATTTTAATTAATATGACTTAATATTCTTATGAATTCATAAGGACAACTTGATCTCACATCCCAGTAACTGGGATGAGATCTGAACACCTAAATGGTTTTGACTCCTTTATAAGTGAACAGGATTGGATTTATCATATGTAGCTTCAATACTCTATAGAAGATATAATATTCACTATTAATACTAGAAGGACAGCTTTATTAATACTGCATGTAAATTCAATGAGAACTTTCATGGCATTTCAGATGGCAAAACAGATTAAAACCCATGAGACCCTGAATTTGAGAAGGAGAAATGAGAGATACATGGAGATGGTACATTCTACAAAACAATGTGTGTAAGAACAGTGACTCAGGATAGTTCACATTAGAATTTAGCACCCTGTGCTTGAATACAGTTGTTCAGTGAGATCTTATCAGCGTGACTAAGAAGCCTTAGTACAAAAGGCAGACTCAAGTGTGAAAAACCAGCAGTATGGTTGTGTCCCTAATCATAGTGAAAATGATTGTGAAAGTGAGCACATTCACCACGTGGGTCGTGGATTGTGACAAATTCCAACAGCTTCCATTAAACTACTAAACGCTGAATGTGCTGTGTGTAATCAAAGCAGGAGCACACAGTCATGGTTAAACAATGCACATGCTCACTAGCCCACGTGCTTGTTCCTGATGATCTCTCCCCCCTCGATCTCGATCTGCTCGTAGAGCCACTTGCGGTCACAGCGACACTCCGTGCCGCACTTGTTGGAGCCGCACTTGGGGCAGGCGTAGAAGCAGCCCAGGCAATCTTCATCCAGGCAGTCACACAGGTCCATGCCGCTGAACAGCAGCAGCCCCTGGCTGTCGTACACCTTGCTCTTGGCTGGTATCACCTGCCTGCACAATGAACAACACCCGTTATTTTCCATGTTAAAATCCGCTTATTATTTCGATGCTAAGTTGCTAAATTTGTGGAGGGAAGTTTGCTTTCTTCAGGTGTTCACTTTATCACTGTTAATTTCACAGATATACAGACCTTACTGTATTTGATAACATGTTTCAGTACTAATTGTATCTCCACTCTGTGCCCAAACTAAGCAGAAGGAACAGAGGGAGAGGGAAGGACGTACAACTGGTGAGCAACACATTTTGTGTCTGTTGCTGTCTGGTATAGTTACACATAGGTGGAGAGCAGGGGCAACGCATTAATGTGATATTTCTTGCATATTTTGCTAAATAGAAGATGTATTTTATTTTTTTTAATCAGTCACATTAGAAGGATGTAACTCATTATCCAGTATTATACAATATGGATATTAACTTAGTATTTCAAAAGGAAGGTAAGGTCCTAACTTGCACACTTTTGTTTACCCAGTGTAACTACTGAGTTTACAGAATGATGATAACTAATATTTTAAGTGTAGCCTACTTGATCTTGCTATATTCAAATTTATCTTATCAGAATTTCAGTTTATGCATGTATTAATAACTATATCTATGGTCTGTGTAGTGTTGCGCCTCACAAACATCTTTTTGTGTTTGCCTGAAATATGAACTGTAAGCCAATATTTCATCTTCTCTTTTATTTATTTCAGGAATGAGAGTGATCTTCAACATCCCTAAAACCAAGAACCCAATCCATACACACACAAACATCCACATAGATAATGTTACAGGCTGACCATGGAGCCTATTTTATCTTCAAATGAAAGTTAATGTAAATACAACTAACAAATTACCTGTCTGAATTAAATATTGATATTTTTGTTTGCAGCCTTCTTTTTTCCCTTTTACTGGTCTCTGGAGTGAATTCAGTCTGTCGCCCTGGGTTAGCAAACTGGAGTGACTTTAAAGCCTTAGCTGTACGTCCCTGAAGAGAAAGAAAATGTAATTATAAATACAAATCTTAATTCCTAAGAAAATATCCAGTCAAGCATATTTTAACAACCTAGATGAATTCTTGACCTAGGATTCTATGATCTCCCAGGAGAAACAACTTAAGTCTTAAAATCTTTATGCTGGAGAATTATAGCTGTCTCTGACCCCAGCAACACAAGCTTTGTATTAGCAGTTCTAATCAATGCTTCCAAATCATCCTCCTATCAGCCTCCTAATGATACTGACATATAATTGAGAAATACAGCTGGGGAACAGCTCCTAGAATGGAACTCCTCTTTGCTCAGGGTTCATACAGACAAGCTCTTGCTGTTTTGGTTGCCCACACCACAGATTCCCTGTGCACAGCCTGAGCAATGCATCCAGCAAGGCACCAGCCACACTCTGAGCTCAGCACCTGGAGAACTATCCTCCCACACCTGTGCATCACTGCCCCTGACCAAATGCCACGGCCTTCACAGCCCAGACACCACAACAAAAGTACACTTAATTCACCTCCATGCAGGTTCATTTCATAATGAACTGCAAGAGAAAATGCCTTTTTTCCTTTTTAACTGAAGAGACATCTTTAGAAACAACTTTTGCAGTGTCTGTGTCTTTTGTCCTGTGTCTTTTGCACAGGAGTCTGTTGTTTACAAGGCTTGAATAACAACTTGAAATACCAGCAGCAGTCTGGTATTTACATGAATTTATGAGTCAGCTGCCCTAGTAGGCACAATTTTGCAAAACTTAAGAGGCCATGTTATTTAGAGAAGAAGATTTTTAAGGTTCTCCAAAATAAAGGTTTAAATACCATAAACTCCTGCACATCTAAAAGACTACATCCTTTCTTATTTCTGTGAGAGAAAAGTTTATGTAGTAATTTCTTTATATAGTAGTTATATGAACTCTTAACAGCTTGCAGAGTATAGAGGGGATGGGAAAACTGATCCATATACATACATCTGGATCCAGTTTTCTTCTTTGTCGCTCCTCAGGCTCCACATCCACACTTCCATTTATTATCTGCATACATTTGGGACAAAGCTTCCAACCAGGAACAAACTGTCTTCCAAACTTGGCACTTAGAAAAGCTGCATCATCTAAGTCAATTGCTCGCAAGTTTTTCTTTGATAGTTTTCTGTGTATGTTAAAGGGATCACAACAGGATTTTTGTAAGTCTTCAAATCTTTCAATGTAAACTTTTGCGTGGTGGAAGCAGATTGTGTTGTTCTCTGACAGAGTTATTCCAGTCCTAAGCTGAAGCAGCAGGAGGTCAGATGAAGATATATCTTGTTTATTCTTGAAGCCAGTGTGACGGGTGTAATAGGTCTTATGGCATTCATTGGTAGCTTGAAGCTGAACTCCAACTGAACAAGGATCCATTTTCCTTTATCAGAACAACTTATTTCATTTATTTTGCCTAAAATGAGTTCTTTGAAGCCTTTAGGAGTTTCTGTGAAGATCACCCTAGAGAGAGTATTAAAATCAATCAGATTCACAGTGCAAACTTTTATCCATAAGCCTGACATGCTGGATTTAAGTAACTTAAAAAACATGTAAAGAAATTACAGTCTTCTAGCTCAGATAAAACTAAAAATATACTAAATTTACTCTAGAATTAAACCATGCATCTTCTTTTCCTTTCAGAGGCTTTTTTTAATTTATTTTTTTCTGAAGTATCTATTCAAAATGTTTAGAAGCATAACTTTCTCAAAAGCAATCTGGGAGCAAAGTACAAGGTGGATGAATTGCTCACACAGCAGCTTGCTCTGGTCATTGGTTTCCCTGGGGACTCCCTCTCTTGGGACAATCCCTGCTAGTCAAGACCCAAATGCCCACAGAAAGGGACTGCTGATGGATAAACAATTCACCTATCCTGTGTCCAAGGAGTTTCTAAGGGAGGAAAAAAGCTGCAGAAGGTAGGCTGCACAGGCTGACTGATGTCAGCCAGCAATTCCCATCCAGCAGCACTTTCCTGTATGTTTTTCCCATGTGCATCAAGTGCAAGTTAACACTCTGGATCAACCTGAGCCTTTCCAAGAACCAGTCTGGGCTAGGCATGAAGATTGGCAGTTCCAGATGTGTGCAGTTTTGGGGTCATGTGGCCTTTGTGTGCAGCCTTCTATTGGGCAATTATTATATAGTTATACACTAATACCAAATTAAATTACCAAATGCCAAGGGAGCCACTGCAGACTGGTCTCACACCCTGGCCTTAGCAGACCTGAGCCTGAGCCCACCTTGCACTATTTTTCACTGCAACATAAAAAGAGAACTTCTACCAAAAGAAAGGAATCACTTGCTCTCAAATCCTCCAAGAATCCCAATTACAGTGAGTGTAGCTTAACTGGGATGCTTATATTCATCTACACCCTATTCTGCAAAGACAATACCCAGAAAAATGGGAAAGCAGTGTACTGGTTGTGTCTGGGATAGAGTTCAACTCTTTATGGTAGCTGGTGTGGGGCTGTGTTTTGGATTTGTGACCACAGCAGTGTTGATAAAACGCTGATGTTCTGGCAGGGCTTACACAGCATCACAGCCTTTCCTGATCTCACCCTGCCTGAGCAGGGCTGGGGGGACACAAGAAGTGGGGAAGGGACGGAGCCAGGGCAGCTGAGCCCACAGGACCCAAAGGATATTCCAGAGCATGTGGCCTCGTGCTCAGCAGCAAAGTGGAGGCTGGTGGGGAAGGCTTGCTGGGAATAGCTAAGCATTAGTCAGCTGGTGCTGAGCAATTGTTTTCACTTGCACTGCTTCTTTTGTTCTTGGCTTTTACTTTCTGCTCTCTTTTGTTTGGTTTTTTTTTTTTAATTTTCCTTACAATATTTTTAAAACATCTTTTCATTATTAAGCTGTTTTTATCTCAACCCTCAACTTTCTCACCTTTATCCTTCTGATCCTCCCCCAGTGAGGGGGGGTGAGTGAATGGCTGTGTGTTGCTTAGTTGCCAGCTGGGGTTAAATCACAACACACATTTATTTGTTCTAACCACTGAACACGGTAATATGGCCTTTTAATCAATAAAAGTATCTAAAGTTGTCTGGTGCTAAAGAGTCTGGGATTCTACTTTCAATAAAATAAAATCAAACAGCACCATGCACAACCTAATGACATGAAAAAAAAAGTGTAATTTAGCCAATACACAGAAATATAAACACAGCAGTGCAAGAGCTTAAAAGAGAATACTAAGCCAATAGGATTTTTAGAATTAATCTGAAAACCCACTGGTTGGAACATTTTTGCAGCAGAAATGCTCTTGACTGCAATACTTCAGTTTTTCTAAAGCAGATGTTTATATCAGCTTAAATGAAGCTATTACACATTTCCACACATTAAACTGTGTGCACAGTAATTGAAAGATCTTGCCTAGGACATGATATTTTTCTAGTGATTTAACTGATGCAAATATTAATCATCTGAGAGGTTCTACATGGGCCAGTAAACTTGTCTGAAAATGCAATTTTATATCTGATTTGAGACACAATTGATTATAACTGAATGGCCATTTTTAAACAAGTTTTCTCAGCCTATTGTTAGGAATGCTGACACTTTCACATTTAAATTAAAGTAAGAAGAATAGAGGCACAAAAAATCCTGAATGTAGAGTCACTACATAAAATGCCTCAAACCTCAGTTTGCAGAAAAGAATGTACATGTTTCATTCTGAAAACAATGCAAACTTGGTTCTGGTTTTTGCAAGTGATGTGAAAATACAAAGATTTGAGTATTCTAACACTTAACACTGATTTCTCAGGTCAAACCCTAAATCCTGTATTTTTAGGGCTAGACCTAGTGTACTCCTAAGTTGTTAGGTCATCTGACCTCTTCTTCACTCAAATCTCTGTAGGCTGAGTTAACGCCTGAAGTTTTGAGCTTTTAAGATCTGCACCGAATAACACATAAAAGAAGGGCAGATGTCAATGAAATTTTAAAAATTCTTATTTTCAGTGGCTGCTGAGCACTGACTGTGGGAAGTTTTATTTCACAAAAGTTCCAGTGTCTTTGCCTATTTATGCACATTTACTGCAGTACCGACTTTGAATGATTTTTAAATCTTTTTTAAAAGACCATCTGTCAAACTTCACCATCTTAGTGAACCACTCCAATTATAATTAATCCTTTTTTATTAGCTGCACAAAGTTTGTGTTTCAAGCCAAGGCAACTGGAACTGTTAATGATCAAAGTTCACTGCAGCCGAGTTAACATTTTAACAGCAGCTTAGGCAATACCAAATAACTTTACTCAAAGAAGTCTGTAACAGGCATCAAGTCTGCTTCAAGTGCTCACGAGCATTTCTGACTGATTTCTGCTGTGGAAAGTGGGGTTTGTGTGTGTGGCTGAAACACACTACATCAATATATAAGTGATGGTCTGAATTTTCAACATTTACACATGGATTATAAGTCAGGACTCTTGGAACATGTTCTTACTGAGAAACCCAATCTGTCTTCTAAGGAAAAAAAGCCAACCAGATAATTATTACAATGCTACCCCTGTCAGGTCTCTGTTTTGACCACTGACTATGCTGCGTGATATTCCCTGTATTAAACTGCAGAAGAGCACAGCGGTCTGTCAACTCGGTTTGTTCAAATCACAGTACTGCTGACACAACGTAGGGATCTCATCCACTTCATCCGCAGGAATCCTTGGTGGAAGCTTCAGCGCGTTTTTCCTCTTCTCCCCTTGGGAGGAGCACACGGCTGCTTTAGCTGTGAATTCTCCCTGGCGGAAAGAGAAAAGCGCTTGAAACCCCAAACCCCAAGGTTTGTACCTTGTGCAGTGGTTAGCCAGTGCTCACCGTACCAAACGCCACAGCCCGGAGGAAAGGCTCGATGAGGGGCGGCACAGCGGAGCCCAGATCGGAGCACTGGGAAGGAAGAACCTCCCGAACCTCCCCACACGGGCAGCGCTGGCCTAACACTGTCCCGGGGAAAGAAAGGCCCGGCCCTTCCACTGCCGGACTCGCTCCCCGGTACCTCCCCGCGGCTGTGTCCCTCCGTGCCGGTACCTCCCCTCGGTGTCTGTCCCTCCGTGCGGGCCGTGTCCCGCCGTGCTGGTCCCGATCCCGATCCCAGTCCCGGTGCGTGGCCCCGCCATGAACGGCCCCTCACCACAGAGCCGCGGGGAGCGGGGCGGCACTTCCGGCGGCGGGCTGACAGCGACACCTGGCGGCACGGAGGGGGCGGCCCCGGCCCGCGGGGCTCGGTGTTCCCCGGCGCTTCCTGGTGTTTCCTGGCGCTTCCCGGTGTCTCCTGGCGCTTCCCGGCTCTTCCTGGCATGGGCAGTGAAGCCGAGGCCGGCGCTGAGCGGAAGGTCGCGGCCCACCTCAGGCTCCGCCGGGCTGGAGTGCGGCAGAGGGAGGCGGGCACCGACCGGGACCGGGCCGGGGCCACACCGGGGGCTCGGGAGTTCCCTGTGCTATCCCGGGAGCTCCCTGTGCTATCCCGGGAGCTCCCTGTGCTATCCCGGGAGCTCCCTGTGCTATCCCGGGGGTTCCCTGTGCTATCCCGGGGGTTCCCTGTGCTATCCCGGGAGCTCCCTGTGCTATCCCGGGGGTGCCCTGTGCTATCCCGGGAGTTCCCTGTACTATCCCGGGGGCTCCCTGTGCTATCCCGGGGGTTCCCTGTGCTATCCCGGGGGTTCCCTGTGCTATCCCGGGAGCTCCCTGTGCTATCCCGGGGGTGCCCTGTGCTATCCCGGGAGTTCCCTGTGCTATCCCGGGAGTTCCCTGTGCTATCCCGGGAGTGCCCTGTGCTATCCCGGGGGTGCCCTGTGCTATCCCGGGAGTGCCCTGTGCTGTCCCGGGAGCTCCCTGTGCTATCCCGGGAGTGCCCTGTGCTATCCCGGGAGTGTTCTATGCTTTCCCCAAGTCCCTCAGACACTGTTTCGCACCTCACCCTGCCCCAAAATCAGTCCTTACCAAAACTGTTCTTCTTTTAAAATAAAACCAAGCCCTCTCAAATCTGTTGTTTCATTTAGGGGAAAAACCCAACATGTCCTTTTGTCACCAGAATGTCTCTCAAAAGTCTGTTGGTTAGTTGGGTTTGGGTTTTTTAGTTGCTTGGCTTTTTAAAATAAATATTTTCAAGAGGCACCAGGGTGATGTGGTGGTTTAGGGATTGTGCTGGGATGATCTTGAACGTCTCTTCTAGCCTTGATGCTTCTATGAACAGTTCAGGACAACAATGGATTTATCAATGAGGAGGTGTGAAATTTTCACCAGCCTTCATTTGGTCCATGTCTAGGTAGTGACAGCACATCCTAATTATTCTTGGAGTTTTTAGAACAAAGATGGTACTAAACAGATCACAGTTGCCCTAATAAGTATCTTAAATTTATAACACCGATCCTAGTTTCGAATTATGATGGTGCTAGTGATATCTAAAAGCAAGAATTTTTAAATTTTTTAAATTACCTCTCAATGCCCACACAAAGGTTTTGTTGGTTTAACTAAATAATTGCTATCTGCCTTTCCAACAGATCTCCAGTGGATGTTAATAGTTAGAAAGTGAAATCTTAGGGCAAATACAGAAAGGCATGACAAGAACCCCAAAAAAAGAATTTTAGTGAGATATAAATACTGGTGTAAGTAACAGAACAATGAGTTCCTTGTGGTTTCACACAGCTGTGCTGACACCTAGTTCTAAGCAAATCATTTGGGACTGAGATGAGGCAGCAATTTGGGTAATATTCAAGCTCAGCTTGAATAGTCATAAATATCTGGGTATAGAGCTAGGTGCTCTCTTGAGATCTAGCAGTAATTTTTTTATGACTTTGGTATATTTTTGCTATGTTTTTATATATTAGAAATTTAAGTACTGAAGCCAACTGGGCACATGGAGTAGAAACATCACAAAAGCCCCAAAGCAGCAAAGTGGTTTTTGTTTGGGTTTTTTACAGTCTGTTATTTACAGTAGCCTTTGTCAGTACTGGAAAAGAGATTAGGAAGAGGGTCTTTTCATATAGAAAGATGACACTGAGATTGCCTTTAGAATGCAAGACTATAAATCAGGATATCTTTCACCTAACTTTTTGAAGAATGTTGAAGAATTGGTGGGATTGTGGTCTGAAAATAATGAAAAGCCTGTGGAGAAATTATTTTATCCTTGCTTCAGGAGATTCCCAGGGTTCTAAAGCATGGGAATGTAAAGCTTTAATATGTGGGAGTAACAGCATGTAGATTGTGCCGTTTGCTGTTTCTCCATGTGACCATTAAAGAAAACCATTATAAATTCTATATATATAGCTTAAGTCATGCTCAATGATGACAGAGAGACTGTGAAGTGCTATCATTCAAGAAAGCATCAGTAAGGCTGCTTCTGCTGACTTGTGTGGCTTAGGATGAAATATGTGGAGTTAATGAAGGGGAATAATTCATGAGAGGAGATATTTGAGTTAAAGGTTGTGACATCAATTTGTATTACATAAATATAGGAAGAGCAGTGAGGTGTATTCACTTTTTCAGTGTTAGTGTCAATATGTGAGGCTGACTGTATAGGGCTGGTTTCAGGTTTTCTGGGAATTAACTTGTAACAAATCTGCCAGCCATGGATTTGGACTGGTTTTGGTTGATCACATTAGCTTTCCTCTGTGTAAATGGAATGGTGCCTTAATGAGGGAGAGCTTTGGGATTTAGAGTAAAAGGATTCTAGATATGAAGAATGAAGGGTGACAGGAATAGGAGCTAGATAGGTGTGGTAGAAATATCCTCATGTGTTCTGGTGATACTGGGCAGGAATTTAGATTTGTTTCTCTGCCAATGCAGGTTGACTCCATATACCATTTTCAGGCATAAGGGCATCTGAAAACTGTCAAAAGCTCATGCTGCAAAGGAATATGTATGTCAAGGTAATTTTTAATGGATTTTGTGTTGAACAGTAGCAGAAGTTCTACTCTCTCCAGTTTGTGTCTGCTCACTAAGAGTCAGTGATTCATGTGTCTGTCTCTGTAAAAAACTGAATAAAGCAGTATTGACATATATCATCACTTAAAAATTGCTGTGTTTTTCCATTGCCCTGATTTCCAGAGCTTAAAGCAGTGACAGATTTGTTTCTGACCTGCAAAAAACATTGTGATAGAAGAAAAGTATTTGTAACTGTATTCAATATAGTACAAATTCCAGGTAGCTCAGCTCAAATTTCAAAGGTAATCAAGCAAATATTTTTCATAACTTTGCCTATCATTTGAACGGCATTATTCAGCATTGTTTTAAGATTTTACACATTATCCAAAAAGCCTCCCAGAGATTCCAGTCACCTATATCATATCCAGTTAGTCTGGTCTAGAAATCAGCAAAATAATGATGAGTGCCAGGGATTTGATTTCTTCTTCAGTCTAAGCAAGTTCGAGGATGCTGTTAAATTGTTTTCTTATTAAAGTGAAGCAGGCTAAGCTGTTCTACTAGTACAGAATCACTATCTCATGAAGTGGATTTTTTTTAACTTTAGTGTCAAATAGAAATAAAATTGTCCATATTATTATATTTAGCGTATTTGATTAAAAATAATCTAATTCAGCATATTTGATAAAGAAAACTAATTGTGATTATATATTTTTGCTACCACCAGGGATCCTATTACTTTCCTCCAAGGCAAACATCTCTCTGTCTAGCTCCTACAAAATGTGCTAGAACACAAAGTAGGCATGGATGCTGTCTGCTTTGAGTTTCTCTTAGATTTTCTTATAAAATATTGTCATCTACTTTTTCAAAATCATGAAGTCAGAGCTAGAGAGCAATTGTTGCAGGGAAAAAGGCAGAAAAAAGCTGATAGTTTTGGTAGGGAGCATTTAGACATAAATGGAAGAAGGAAAATAGGTAGCCTACATGAGCTTTTCCTTGTAGAAAATGTGATGCCAAGTGCTGCATTTTGTCTAAAAGTCATGAATGGCACAAACAGAACTGTTTATTTCACACCAGGTCTTTAAGTCATAAAAAGTCTGGGTAACATCATAAAATTAATTTAAAAAATCTTAAAAATTACCTTGACATATTTTGTAGCATGCTATAAGTTTTGTTTTGTTAGATATGGATATATTAGCATGCATGTACTGGCTTAAATTGCTCTCGCCTGGGTTGTTCTGTTTTTTATTTTAATTTGGCAAAGTTATAAAGACTTCTGATTATTTAAAAAATTTACATTTAGATTTTGGCATCCAACTGTTGAATATTTGGATTCATATCATGCTTCAGTTTTTGAGGTATCTAGAAATAATAGAAATTCTGGCAGGCTGGAAAAAAAGTCCCCCTCAACACTTAGATTGTTGCTGTGTCACGAAGAGAGTCCTCTACTTTACTGGCATCTAAACTTGGGATGCCTCTTTGGGAATCTCCTGCCCTTTCCAGGCTGATTTCGTGACAGTCCTTATAAATTTATTGCCCTGAACATTCTGTCTCTCTGCTCAGTGAGATCTTTGTGCTGAGGAGGATTTTGGCTGCTGCTTCCAGTCTGCTCCTCTTGTCTGAGCAACTTCACAGATGATGTAGCATCACCCTGTTGCTATTCTGTGTTCTTTGCTTTGGGGTTGAAGAGAACGTGCTCAGAAACCTGGATGTCAGCTGTCCTTTGGAGTTGGTGCAGTGACTCTCTGCCAGTTTGGATCTCATTTGGGATACAAACCCAGTGTTTGGGAGTTTCCTTTACCCGTCTGTAAAGATACTGAATGTATTTGTGATTCAAAAAGCAGGGACATTAATAAAAACAGTCTCATTCAGTCTCTTTCTAGTCACTTCCAGAGCAGCTAATCCTTGCACAGGCCTAAGGCAGTCAATGCTTACTCACTGGTAACAGGTTAGGGTGCTCACGGAATTTAGGATTTGCCCTTTCCTAAGAAAAATGTCCTCTCCATACTTGGCTTGATGGAAAACAGAAGTTGTTAATCTGACAGTTGGTGAAGAATCAGATAGGGAAAACTGCTTTTTTTGAATTGGTGCACGCTGAGTCATTTGTCTGGGTGTTACTTCTCCCCAGTGCACTGTGATGTCCCAGGCAGCAAAGAGCACGGCTCATGAATAAATGCTGTGAGTGGGCTTTGTGTCAGAGTGTGACTGTGGGTTTATGGATCACACATCACTCCAGGAAGCCCTCCACAATTTTTGCTTATTAATTAGTAGGGCTTGATTCATGGTTACTCTGCATTTCTTTTATGCTGTTTGCCACAGAGAACAAGCTCTAAGGCTGCCTTAATTGAACACCAAAGCTGAGGAGGAGAAACAAACAGATTGGCATTTAGGTCAAGAGTTGTTGGTTCCGTAGCTGCCACCAGGCAGTGAAAAGCACTAGTTAAGTCCTAATTGTGGGAAACCTATCCAGCAAAATAGCTAGCAGTGATTTTTAGCCATTTTCTGGAAACTCTTGAGTATGATACTGTCTGTAAAGGGAGAAACTTTCATATTTTTATTCAAAGAAAGCCTTTGCTATCTTTACATGGGCTGTACTGGCATAACACTGGTACTATGGGTAGCTGATGCATACTAGATTTAAAAAGGATATTTTCCATGGCAAATCATATCTGTCTTAACAATCACCAGTTTGTTATCTCATTGAGAAGATCCTAAGCAATATTACTTAGAGAAGTTGAATGGCTTGCTGAAATCCCAAGCAGATCAGTAGCAAAGTAAGAATAGCATTTCACAAGCCTCAGTGTAGACTTATGGCTTGAGGCCTTCTGTGCAAGGTTTTGTTGCAGTTGTGCTGGTGTAATTCACATGGGACACATGTTTTAGGATAGCTTGTGGTTTAGTGAGGCCCTGCTGCAAGAGGATCTTTGCTTGCTAAGTTTTCTATTCCTAACACATCAGTTCTACCAGGCTTCCCCGGTTCCACTCATGGAACAGCAAGTCCCAAAATATTTGTGACAGGGAATGTCAGAAACTGAATTACATTTGACTTTGAACTGAGTTGCACATATTCTTATCAAACATAAAGTCTTGGTATTAAAATGGTCACTGCAGCTGGATGCATGCACAAACCAATAAAGAAGAGTTTCTGTGAGCTTAGATTTTTTTTTCAATCCTCTTCTGATGCAGGGTTTGGGCTCTGCAAGAAATTCAGTAGCTATTCTTCACTTCTGCAGTGCTCTGCATCATGACTCACTGTCTTTTTTTTTTTTCTGTCAACTGTAGCTATGGGATTACCATGGTTCCTTGAAATTCTTTTAGAAATAAGACAGTTATTCCATGAAACCTTCACTGAAATTAAGTTTATTTATTTTATTTTTTGTACATTTGAGAGTAATTTTTTTTTCTTAAGGCATGAGAGACAGTTATATTGTCCATCAGTTTTATGGCCTTCTGACAAATGACTGGCCTAAAACCACACTGTTTGCCCCGATTTCATGCCTCATTATGCATTTGGAGAGAAAATTGTCCATTTGTCTGCAATTGATAGGCCTGTTAGCAGGTACCAGCAACTACTGTGAATAGTCCCAGTCTAAACATAGCAGTTTTTGACTTGCAGAAACTAATGTAAACCCATTACATATTGCATTAGGCTGTGCTTTTTGAAAGTTCAAACAGTCAGATCTTGAATGCTTTATCCTCTACAGTTGTTTTGAAAGATAAACAGGGAAAGACTCTGGCAAATGATGGAAGGAAAGTCCAGTGTTTCCCATCCCCCCCATAAAAACCAAAGTAAAACATGTTCAACTAAGTCACTTTGGGGAAGTACTTTGGAGCATCAAAGCCAAACCAAGGCTAGTGTTTATTATGCTTGAGCTAAGCAATGGATGAGTCAGTTTACAATTTACCTAGTGTCATACAGTATAAGTTAGAGCATCAGTTTTCTTTATAGATTTTATTTAATCCAAGTAACATAAGAGTACACCTCAGCTTCCAGAGGAAATTAATAATAAAAGTTAAATAAATAATAATTAATGAAACAATAATTAATAATTATTAATTATAATAATTAATAATTAATAAAAGTTAATACTAGCAGGTGTGCAGACAAAAGAGAGTGTAACTAATCCTAAAGGCGACCTGGAAAAAGTTTCTTAGTTTTGACAGTAATTATAAACTTTGGTTTTTCAAATTAAAATTTTTCATCTTGTGCCTTTATTGAAAGCTAAAGAACAGGAAAGGTTTGTTGCAATTGCAACAAGCAGTTCAAATTTCTTTGTGGAGGCAGTTACATTGTAGACTGCATTGAGACTCTTGTTTCTCTGGGTTTTCCTGTCACTCCAGTGCCAACATGACCCTGGGAATGGGGAGTGTCCTGTATGTCCTGGAAGTGTCTCCAGGTGCCCACAAAGTGTTGAGGGAAGGCTCCATGAGTGTATCCAGTGCCAGTTTCCCCAGATCAGCTGGAGCCTGCTCCAGCCCTGCAGTGAAGGCTCAGTAATGAGTTGCTTTGAGATTCCAGAGTCTTTTTTCACTCTATCTGAACTCCTTCTAGAATATCTTCAAACAGCTTGTTGAGGCAGCTCATACCATAAGCTGGGTGTGCTCATTCATGTCATAACATTCTTGTCTTTCCACTGCCAATTTCAAATGTTCTTTTTAATTTTTTCCCTGGGCAAGTTGAGTACCAGCTTCACAATGATGACGTGCTGTGGTTTGATCTGTAATAGTCTGTTTCTGAGGCACTTGCAGCATGTTAGTCTGCTGATTTCATTCTGACAAAATGACGCATTTCCCCAACAATATATCTGATATAAGCATTCCTTGTTCTCTATCATATGTCAAAGGTTTTGTTTCTTGTGTCAGTAATGTAAATTTGCTATGATCTATAACCACTCTTACTGTGGAAAAATAAATTATTCACCATTTAAATAAATTTTTCTTTGGAAAGTCCATGGTTTTCCTGAACTTTATAGTTAGCAAACTGTTAGGACTTTTTGCTTCTGTTTCTTACTTTGGTTCAGCTCAGTGTAATTCTCAGACAATTGAATGGCTTTTTACATCCTTGTCAGTATCAATTTTTCATTGTCAGGGCACTGTGTTGATTGTCTGTTTATGTAGGACAATCAGTGTTGCTGTGTGACTGAGACTAGAATATACTTTTATTTCTTTTAGTCAGTAGCAAGATATTTAGACTCTTTTCTTTCATGGTCGAGACTTTTTAAGAATTCATTGAGATGTTTTTGTAGTTGCTGAGCCATCCAGCCTCCTCCAAATCTGGTTGTTAGGAGTTATCACATGCTTTTGCATAGCTGATAAAAATGTGCTCAGTGGTGACTGAAATCCTAGAGAAATCAAGGTTTCACGATGTTGTGGGTTTAATTTTGATTGTGAAATGTTCTTCAAGCAATTCTGAACTGCAAAGAACGGTTCTGTTATTGAGAGTGATACCATTTTATCAGGACTCCAGATTCTCATTTTTTAGCAGGAACAAAAAGATTCGCATTGTCTGCTTGTCCAGCTGATGTCGAGTCATCTGAACATCATTTCAGATTTGCAGTTGTAAGACAATTGCTAGTTGCTTTGAAGAAATCTCTTTGTACTTTTTCAGTTTTTATTTTCAAAGGAGAGACTGCCTTTTTCTCTTACAATTTTCATATTTTAATTTTAGTTTTAAAATATTCATAACTGTGTAGTGACACTTATCTTTCAGATATTTGAAATTCATATAATCCTTTCAGACCATGTTTTGTTTTGTTTTTATGACTTCATTGCCCTCCAGCTGTAGGAGACAAAATTTTGGGCCATTTTTAATGTTGAATTCATGTTATTTTAAATACATAAACATACCACTAGAACAGTTCCTTAATTATTCATTTTAATAGACTGTGACCAAAATGTTGTTTTTCCTTTTGTGTAATTTCCTTTTCTTTTCTGTAATCTCAGTGTTTATGGTGGTTTTTATTGCTTTTTTTCACTTTATTTTGAAGCCTTTGCATATTACATTCATCCAGGCTCTTTGCAGTCCGATGCCATAATGAGTGGAAGGATTTTAAAAGTCTCCATGACTTATTCTCGATTATAAACATTCATTCACTAACTATCTATGGATTTTGAAATATTAAGAAGTCCTTAGTGCCTCAAAATTCATTAGCTTTGTATAAGTATCCAATTGTCCTATTTTGGCAGCCAGGAGCCACATTTATGGTCTACAGCTTGCATGTGTCAAGTGCTGCATAAAAAAATTAAAGCAAACCAAAGAATTGAATTCTTCTATTGTTGCAAGCAAATGGATATTAGGAAACCTGTACAGAAAATGGTTCAGCAGATAGATTCTGAGTGACATAGGCTGAGAAAATTTCTCCCTCAAAGGCTACTTCATATTATTAATATTTTATAGCCTCTTAGAAATTCTCAGCTGGAATCAATTTTGTTATGTATTGATCTGACTGGAGAAATGTTTTAAATCTGGATTTTTGCCTATATCTTCTCAAAGTGTAGAGACACTTGATAAATCCTGGATCCTTAGGCTCATCCTAAGATTAGTGGCTTCTTAAATAAGGGACATGCAAAGGAACTTTCAGTATTTTCAGTTTCAGGAGAAATGTTCTCATAAATTAATGTTTTATATATCTATCAGGTTTCTCAGATTGTAAGTGCTTTTTCTTTCACTCTCTGGAGTGGTTCAGCAGTGAAGTACACAGAAGCATCTGCTTTGTTCTGGGTTTGTTCCCATGAGGTAACTTGTACTCTGCACAGTGGAACATTCTTCTGCTGAAGGAGGGGGAAGCTCATTTTGTGAAGTGAAATATGGTCACTGTGTACTGTGCTTGGATCAGGGTGAGTGCTCTGGAGTTAGGTCAGACTTTTTGTGTTCAGTGTGGTTTTGTGCCTTAGCACTGGTAGTTTTTTATTTGTTTGTCTGCTTGTTTTGTAACAACGGAAAGCATCAGAAAATAATGGCGAACCTATAAAAAATTAGAATAAAGATTTTGTGTTTGGGAATGGATTATTTATGAGGCCAAGTAGGATGGGTATTAATTGTTTTGACTTGTCTTTACTCTCCAGATAGCACCATGACTAACAGAAAACAGGAAATGTGCTCTGTTACAGTCATTTGCATGGAAAATGTATCACTATCCAATCCTTTTCAGACTCTTGTCTCCCCAAGCACCAATGATGTCTGAATTCTCATTTTTCAAGGAGTAGCACAAGCAGGCTGATGCCTGTATAGTGCAACCCTGTGGGAAAAGTTCTCGAGTTTTGCAAAATGTTTAGCTCTGAGAAGATAAAGCAGATGTTAGTGCAGAAAGAATTTATGCCAGAACTTAGTAGGATGAACAGAAGGGGAAAGGTACCAGAGGAAAACAAAATGAGAGACTAGGCTGGACTGGGAATAGAATAAATGGAGGATCACTGAGGACTGACTGAGAACATAACTTAGAGATGAACTGAGAATGCAAGTTAGTAAGACTCAAGGACTGGGAAAGAAAGGATTGAAGTAAGATTAAAAAAAACAAAAAAGGCAGAAGCAAAATAAATGGAAGTAATGGAGGAATCCAAAGCTCTGAAGTTACTGCAATTTTGCCCCCTCCAGTTAATTTCACTTGGTGAAATTATAATGTATGAGAAATCTGGCTTTGATACTTCTGGCAGGCTGGGTACACTTGTTTCTCAAAACAGGGAAAATAGCAGGAAGCTAATGTGTTTTGACTTAAGGAACCAAGTATGAGAAAATCCTGTACAAAGGTTGCTTTCTGTTTAGTTTACAAAGTAGGAATTATTTGCCAAGAATATAGAATACTTTCCTGGCCACCAACTTTGTATTTTTTTCCTATGTTTTTTGCTCAATTTCATGAACACTGAGAGCTCAGAATATGGACACATAAGAGTTAAAATATTAGATAAGATCAGTGGTAGTATCAAACTCTGTAAATACTCATGTCACTTTGTTTTAACAACTACTTTGAGAAAAAAAATGCGGCAAGTGGAAAACAGTTTGGAGATGCTTGTAGAGACTGTGTTAAGAATAAGCTTTCCAGCTTTTGTTTGCCTCACATACTGAAACAAACAAGTTTAAAATGAAATGTAATAGTAATGCATGCCCAGAGCTGGAGTGAGGGGAATAAATTACACTGTCATTGTATTAGCAAAAACAGACACTGAAGCTGTGGCCTTTACTGAGCTTTTCACAGAACTTGATGGAATTTGCAAATGAAATTATGAAATATCTTATTCATATTAAAATATTCCACAATCATAAGCTAAGAAATTGTATTTCAAGAGTCTATCCACTTTTCCCAAAAGATAACACTTTGGTTATGAAGAAATTAGGGTGTGAAGACTTGAGAATAAGGTATGTGCTACTAAAACATGGTAATTCAGAGAGGAGAAATTTCTGACTGTTCATTTCACTAACTGCCTCTGTCTCAAATGGTTTCAGCATGTGCACATCATGCTTTTAGGCAAGGCTCACTTCAAGGATGTATTTACCCTTGAGTAGAAAGCAGCTGACAGCAGTTGTATAGGAAAATAATTTCTGTGGGAATCTTCGATTGCAGGTGTATTTATTAACACTGAATTATGATTCACTATGCCAAGCTTTTCTTTATCCCCTACTCTTCTGGTCTTCAGGAATGTCACTGAAGTTCACAAAGGGAAAGGGCCAAGAACATGAGAGAAATCAGCTCAAATGCTCTGAGGTGCACCATAAAAGACCCATCCAGGGATGAAGGTGATGGAAGGGCTGACTTCATCTTTTGTTTGTAGGCTGACTTCATCCTTCAAGGAACAAATCAGGTGTGTCAGCAAACACATCCTGGTGTTCCATCAGTGTAAGGCATTGCTTTGTGGTCTCCCAGAGCACAATGCTTAGTCTTGACCAGAAGTTGACAAATCATCACAATTTCCTCTTTGCTGTGCATGTTTGACACATCTTTTTCCATTCAGCTCTCATCAGTGATACTCTAAAATTTCCATGCCAGTGTCACATTGCAAAACGAAAGCATGAGTGGTTACAAAGTAGCTTCTGATTTGAAGCTGAATGTTTAATTTTAAATGAGGTGATGACAGATTTTAAACTGAGCATGTTTAAAATTTGAAAAAAGTATTTGGTGTCATCAGACAATTCTGTCATTGCACTTTAGATATACAGATAAATTAATGGGGACTACCACAGTCTTTTTGTAGTAAAAAGAAAAAGAAATCATTGAGTTGAATGAGGGCATAAAAAGGAAGGATCAGATTAAAATTCATGTCTACCTGGTAAGGAGTATACTGCTGCTGTATTTAGACTTAGCTTGTCCTTTTCCCAAACTTCTTCCTTACCAATTTCCCTTTAATATCCTTCTCAGTGTTTTTTTAATCCAGCAAATACCTTCTGAACAGCAAGTTCATATTGTTTCTTGCAGTTCATGGAAATTCTGCAGTCTTTTTGTTAAGATTCCCTCACCTCTGTTCAGTTCAGAAAGTCTTTACAGCTCTTGCTTTTTCACACTCTTGTCTCCTATGTTGTTGTTTTACCATCAGTACTCTTTTGATACTCAGAAAGAGACACACTCTAGATCAGCTATTTTGTTAGAATCAGCTTTTCAACTGCTGCAATGATGGCTTGATCCTGGAATGAGATCAGCCTGCAGTGAAGTTTCTGGGATATTCTGCAACTGGTAAGCAGTGTAAATGCACTAGTGAACCCCAGTTATACAGATTTTCCTAAAACATTGTTGTACAAGCCTATCTGCTGTGCTGAGAAGCATAAAACCAAAAGCATTCCCATTCGAGTAGCAGGTGGAGTTCTGTTAATTATCTGAGTTTCTTCTTAAAAAGATAATTGAAAAGTCTTCCTCAGATAAGTCTTGGCCCAGAGCCTGTTGAAATCAGCAGGTGGCTCTGAGTTAGAGCTGGCCTGCAGTGTTCCAGTGGAACTAAGAGTGAGGCAGAAACTGGCATGGGTATTTGTTTTAACAGGATCTCCCATCTCTTCATCTCCAGGAAACAGGTACAATACATTAGTTAGTTCTTCTAGTGCTTTTTTTAATTGGGAGATGAGAGACATTTCTGGGCCTGGTAGTTTTATGTTTATTCCATGACTCTGTGTACCACTGAACAGGACAATGACTAAACAAGTGACAGGTTTGGTACAATCTATTTTATCTGGAACTAGTGTCCATGGACTTAGAATAGTTCTAGCTGCCTGGATTATCTTGCTCAGCCTCTGAGATGTTGCAGTTAATTGATCTTTCTCCTGCTGTACAATTCTGTCTCATCTTCTGCCTGCATTCTTCAAGACTGCTTTCCTGCCAGACCCTCTGAGAAGATACTGTCCTGATCCTGGTGTAGTGCTGCCTTATCTGAAACAGGCCCCTGGAATTTCATAATGCCATGTTTTTACTGCAGAGGTAGTATGCATCAGCTGCACTGGCAATAATTGATGAGGAATGTACTCTCATGAGAACACCAAATTATGTGTTGTGGGGTTTTTTTGTTTTCTTTTTTTTTCCCTAACCAGGTATGTTTTTTAATTGCACAGATAGGCTGAGTCCCCATTTTGGTCCTATGCTAATTTTCACTGTATTTAAATGATACCCTTTTTGGGTCAGTCAGCTTGTGTGGAAAACATTTCTCAGCTAGAGAATTGTATTTGGTAGGGACTCAATAAGTAGCAGTGGTCAGGATGTAATTGAATTAATTCTGCAGCAACAGTGAGCCTAGAGTCTGGCATATCCCATACATTGCTCACTTGAAATTTGTTTCTCTATAAAATATCATCTGTGATGTGAGTACCCTCTATTTTCTAAAAGGAAAAGTTGTAGTTTTTAATGTTCTTCATTTTATTGCCTGTATATGTTTTCTCATATTGCTTCCAAGAACAGAGATAAGGATGTCAGTCTTCTGCATGCTGGCTGCTTACAGAGGGTTTGGTGAGGGCTGAATCCTCCCAGACATAAGCAGGCACGAGGGGGAGTGTGCCAGAGCCTGTATTCCTCGCCTGGAATGTAATGTGTAATGCCATCTTGTGGAGCTGTGGTATATTCAACTAGAGGAAAATGAGTAACAAATTCTGTGGGTTTGGTGGATGCTTTTCTTTTACCTCAGAGGGAGACCTGCATATTTATCTTTAATAAACCACAGAGCTCTAAAGCTTTATCAAGAGGAGTAAATAATTCATGGCTTCAGAATAACACAAAGGTACTTACAGACAGGTTGTGAGGGAGATAATTGAATATTCTTGATCAACATGTTAAGTATCTCTTTTCATACAACACAGTATTCTTCTTATTGACATCATAGGAAAGGAGAGTTTTAAGGGAAGATATGAAAGAGAACCAGAAAGTGCCTTTCTGGATGTATCAGCTCTTGACTTGCCAGAAAGTGCCTGTCTAAAAGATTAACAAGAAGATGATGGGAGCTGTCACTATAACTTGATTGGAGGCCTCTAAATACTTGATGAGAGGTGATGGGTGGGAAGGATCAGTTCTAATGAGCTTTACATGTGATGGCAAATACCTTATGGTTAATGCAATAGAGAAGGGATGGTCAGCAGAAGGTTGCAAAGAGCAAAGAAATATTTGGATTGGCAAGCAAGGCTGATGTGTGCAGCAGCATTCATCATAAATCTATTATCTATAAAAAGTGCAAATTATTTTTACTTTTCTATGCTTTTTGATATTTGGTGTTAACATAATCTCTGACAAATAAATATTCTTTATCTTCACTTTTTCCTTCTGTCAAATGTGTCACTGTAGCACAGCATCACATGGAGTATGGCATATTCTTCATCTGCAGCTAAAGCATACACAGTGAGACACTTGTATGACACAGATGCTTGAAGAGCTGGGAGCTGTAGCATATCTTAAACAACAATGCTTAATTCTTCATTGGCTTGCTGTTGCTTTCTTAGCAAACCACAACTGTATCACTTGCTTGAGTGAAAGAGGTGAGCAAGTTGAAAGCAGGTGAACTCACATTGTTTCTGTGAGTGTGAAATGCCCTCTGAGCAGAGGTGGTGTGGTGTGCCTGGCATGTGTGTTGGTCAGTGTATGCTATGTGATGCTTAGAAAATAGGAAAATCAACTTCTGGTTTTTTGGGTGTGCTTCAGCTATGGTCTGCTAGTTTTAGCATCCTTAAAAATACATTTGAGGAATTATTGCTGCCAATAGTTCAAGGAGACTGAATTTCAGGTTTATAATACTTGGGAAACTTCATATTTATACCCATGCATGGTGGATTCTTTGTAAGAGTTAACATTCTTCAGCTGAAAAAGGATGATGCTGCTTGGTTTATGTGACTCATCATAACTGCTAAGACTGATAGGATTTCAAATACTGAGTTTTTACCACTTTCTTTGGAAATATTCTGAAACAGTCTGGGGGTAAAATCACCAGATAAATCAGTTTAGCTTGCTTTCTAGAATTCTGTGGGCTGAGAAAGAGGTTATATTAATTTATTAATATCCTAGTTTTTTTCTTCTATTCCAGACACTACTGTAAGATTATTTTCTGAATGCTGTAAGTATTGATCCAGAGAGTAATAATACATGTAGATAAGGTCTATGGGAATTAAAAGGAAAACTCCCTCTGCTGCAAAATCACATGAAATTTCAGTCTTTCTGTGTCTTCAACAGGATAAAAAAGATCAGTGGTAGATTCCTAAGGTAAGATCCTTATCTACTGAAATAAAAGGAAATGAACTCCTTACTGCCAGGGTACATTTTACAGTCAAAGAGTTCTTCTGTATCATATGAAAGGAAAATCTTGCCATCCCCAATTAAAGAGTAGCTGGCTCCATTTCATCTCTTCTCAATTTCCTGGAAGGGACATAGCCCAAAGGTGTTTTTAAATTACATCAGAGTTGAATACAAAAAAGATGATGGGAAGCAACTCGTGAGTTTTGAACTTTGGTGTGAATAAGTGCTTTAGGTCATTTAAAAGAATCACTCTCCAAGATATTAGCAAAAACAGATTTAATATAAATATGCAGAAGCAACACTTAACACTTAACAAAGTTCAGTGCATGGCTCACTCCATTACTTACTACAGAGATGAGGTGCACAAAGGGAAATCTGCTTGGAATCGATTTAGAATGATTTACATGCAACTGGAGGCACAAAAGGGGTAAGGGTGTAAAAAGGTAAAGGAGACCCTCTCATTAAGTTACCAGGTTCACAGTGGAGCTCTTGCTTTCCAACCTGATGGACCCTGGTGAAGCTGAGTCCAAACTCAGCCCTACACTTGGTCAACAATTTAAAGGATTTAGCAACACTTAATCATTGACTAATTTAATATTTGCAAAAATTCATTAGAGTTTATATGAGCTGAAGAGTAATTTTAATTGTGAATCTGAGAAGGCAGCATTAATACTTGTTATGTACACACAGATGCAGAGGACTATGTACAGAGGTTAAGATCTAGAGCTCAGTGGAATATGTTGGTTGCTTTTGCCTCACTGTGCAAAGGGTTCAGCCTCAGGAGGGGATATCAGCCCAAGTCCTGCTGTCACTGCTGTGGATGGTCCCTCTGAGTATCCCAGATCTGAGGGCTGGCAAATTCTGGGAGGCTTTCCCTTCAGAGGGAGATGCCAGCCCAGCCAGGGTGCTCCATGGAAGCCCCCAGGGCCTCCCAGGACTGCTGCTCATGGCTGGCAAGGGGTTTGGCTTTAGGCACCTGCCAGTCCGGGCCACAGCCCAAGGTGGCAATTACTGGAATTTTCCTCAGAAGGAAATAATGATACATTAACATTGCCCCACTCTGGCTGTGATTCAGGCAAATCGTGTTTCAGGGCTTCAAGGCCCTGTTCTGGTAGACAGCAGACGTTCCTGAGGCAATGGAACTTTCTGGGAGCAGACTGATAAGCTCCAGGGAGCTTACTGCCCAGAAACCATTCATCAAGGCTGAGGCCTAACAAGAGATTGTTGAGTGACCTGAAGAAAGGGAGAGGTGGGGGGATGCACCTCCAAAAACCTAAGCATAAGAGCTTTGTTTTGCATCATCATTGCCATTCTTAATGCCACATGAGGTAAATCCCTTTTTCCTCTCGTCTTCCAGCTAGCTCTGGACCAGAGAGGGGTGGGAAATCTTCACAGACAAAGGCAAAAACCCAAAGACCCGTGGCTTATTCTATTCTGCTGTGCTACTGGGGACACTTTTGTGTACTAAAGGCTAAATGAGATTTAGGAAACCTGACTTGTGGAGATTTTAATTTAGATAACTAAAGCTCAGTTCCTGAAAGTATTGCTCACAATGAATTACATGTAATTTGTTTTGGAAACTGAAGTGTTCACCAAGAAAATCTGTCTGGCCTTGGTTTCCCAATGAATTTTACCTAAACACAGGTACTATATAAAGGACATTCTCACTCAGGCAAAGAAAAACATTATTGGAAATCAAAACATTGAGCTCAATAAACACTAAAAGCTGACTGAGCTGAAGAGGTGAAAGGGGAAATATTCTTTTCTTCTACATTGAAAGCAAACTTCGTGAGTGTCATTAATCACATGTTCAATTATGAGTTCACAATATCAATTTATTTCTATTTTTCATGTTTTTTTAATCAAACAGTGATAAAATAGACTCGGTTTTGTGCTCAGCATAAGTGGAAAGCCAGCTAAAGCAACATTTAAAAATACCAGTGATACCATTTTACAGGCTTTGCTGTACCTTTTTCTGAAGGGAAGGGACTTCTATAACATATTTTTCCAAAGAGAACCAGAGTTGTGAGTTGTTCAGAAGATACTTCTGCCATCTTCTTCACTGCAGAATATGAGCATTTCATAATTATGTGGTGCATTAAATAGGTTTTGGTGTATGTCCTTCAGCTTAGGACTTTTGGAAAGGATGCATGCTCTTGTGCAGTTAGGTCCGAGGTATTTTCAAGAAGATCCACTCACCATCTTAAGCAGATGACTCATGATGGTTCCTGGTACTGAATGTCATTGCCATTTACCAATTACTGAAAACTTGAATTTCAAGCTTATATGTGGCATTATGAGTTCCCAAAAGTGAGAATGTGTCCAATTAATATTAGTGCAAAACTACTGGATAATGGTATATATGCATATAGACACATTTCATCTGCAAACTTGAAAAATGCTGTGCATGCAATTTGGTGAAGCAGGCATAATTTAGGTGCTTCCTAGGAGAAAAGAATGAGAACAGAAATAAAAACTGACCAGAACTGCTCTTCAGAACACTTTATGTGAAGCAGATGGGACTTGCTAGCAATGTCAAGGTCAAAAAGTGCAAGAATGCCTCTTTTTGCTTGTCAGTAGCCAGAAAATGTGATAAGGAAAGGAAAAGGAAAATGAAAGCAGCTGTTTTATTAAAACTTACAAATAGAAATTTAAAATACCCCATTAAGTTTGGTGGGGTTTTATTTGATTGTTGTTTTTGTCCAGAGGTCTTAAAGAGAGTTACACAGCCTGAAATCCTGAGCATTAGTTAAGGGAGTGAAAGGGCAGTGAGATTTGCCTGGCTGGTGTAGTATTGTAATATTCCCAATTTCATAATGCTTCATATTGTGTTTTCATGTTGCTTTGCTACAGTGAGATGCTGGGAGGTCCTAAAGTCTTGTTATTGATTGCCATGTCCTTGGGCAGGTCACTTTTCCTATTTTGAAGGCAATGTTTGTAAGTCAAAAACAGAGTTGCTTGTTTCTTTTATATGACATACTGAGTTATAAAGAGAAGATCCTTCTTTTGTGCTAGTATTACCTAGTTAGAGATGTTGCAAATAACCTGAGATAAGATGCCAGAAATTAAGGTAAGAGTGATATTAAAGGGAAATTTTCTAATTTGAGATCTGACACTATTCCAGTCTTCAAAGTGTTTGTGAATATTTAATGGCTCAGATATCTAGTGGAAGGATGTAGACTGAATTATTTAAGGGCATCACAAGCCCTTGAATATTTAGCCCCTGAAGCATTGAAATTCATGTTTAGGGCTTACTAATTATGATATAATGTTCATTTCCAGACTTCCTCTTGAACTATTTAAAAAAAATTATTATTAGAGCAATATGGGTCTACATAGTGCAAGCAAAATTAAATGGCTATCCTAATCTTAAAATAAATATAGTACTAAATACATGAAAATAAATATTTTTGAGTGGTTCTCATGAGTCTATAGTATGACTCCAGACAAACATACTTTCCATTAATTACAGTGCTTGTTCTTGGAGGTGGTGACTGGGGCTTGTGTTGGGGCGAACTGAATCCTTGTCAAAGTACTACAGCTTCATTATCTCTATGAATATATTAGCTGGATATTGGAATTTGACAAGGTATTTCTACACTCTGCTTAGAGAAATGCTTAATAAAATGGCAGCCCATGTGTTGTACTTGTTGAATAACAAATACTGACTAACCAGACTGTGCACAGACAGTGATTTGGTTAAGCTTTTACATTGTCCCTGAACTGAGCATCACAGTGTAAAGTGGTTTTGAGTTCCAGACATAATAATCCAAGTATATAATACATCTAGATACTTGTAGATCAGGATCTACTTGTCTTAAGGCTAGATTGTGTAAACAAAACTAGTCAGGTAAAGTTTGTGTCTTTTCACACCCATGGTGCAAATCAGTCTCCCATCTAAAGCATTAGATCACTTTAGAATTCTCATCAAGGTGGAGATATTTCTCCAAAAGGAGAAATCATATAGAAAAGAAATTTAATAATTGGCCCAGATCCATTCTGGACAGAGCAGTCTTGGGTACCTTTTGGAACTGGGAGCAGAATTAATTTCAAGCTGTCTGTATTATTTCTCGATCACTGGGCTGGATGAAGTGCACACCCTAATTTGTGTTACCTAGTTGTTGGTCATTCTAAATGCCTGTTTGGGGCATAGAACTGATGCATAACCCATTGCCTCACTGTGACATAAATTTTGACAGTGTCTGAACCAAAAATTTTCTTTCTAACTTCTGAGGATTTTTCTTTGTTATTGTATAATTTTGACTGGGATTTTCCACAGTTTGGCCAATATTGTAAAATGAAAGAGGAGATAATGAAAGAGAAGATAATTTTTGAATGAAATTTTAAAAGTAAACACATGAAGGAAGAGGAAAACTGGATTGATTAAGTTAATCAAAGGTTTGTCTACAAGCCACTGGATAATGCTAGATTAATTTGTATGTCTTGAATATTTTCATTTTAAGAAGAACATATCTTAGGGCTTAGACTCATATCCCGACTGAATAATACATCTGTCTATAGCATTATTTAGTGAATGCACCTACAGCTGAATGTAATCCAAACATATTAGATCCATAATTTGCTTTACTTTTTCACACAGAATGCTTATATATAATGTCTGTTTCACACAGAATAGCACAGTGCAAGGGATATATCCGACCCACCACCCATATTTTTTCAGTGAATTAAGAGATCTAATGGTTAATGGCTGTGAAACATAGGTAGTTAATTCCTTGCCTTCCCCACCCACACAGAATGAAACACTGACATTTGATTTCTTGAAAGTATGTCCTTTGTCTAACCCAGCTCCGGTCTCGTTTGCTCCATTTCCCAGACTGTAGCCTTGTGAGCTGCTGTAATGTCTATCAGCATAAGTCATGCTGACAGACCAAGGCTCTGATAGCTAATGTTAATAACATAAATTGAAGAAAAACATGAGAGACCTAGAAAAATTTTATAGATCCCATGGCCTGAGTGGAGGGGAACCACTCACTAATCTCAAGGCTGCCCTCTCCAAATGAATTTTTCAGATTAGCTGTTTAGTTGTTTTTTCAAGTTTTTTTGTAGTTTCAACTAAGATGCCAGTTGTATTTTTTAAATGAAAATAAAGTAGGCACACTGACAAAAGTCAATGCCCTTGCTGAGTTGGGAGGGTGAAAGAGGAGCATAGCATGTGAACAGCACGCTGAACTGCCTTCCCCCTTGCCATTTAAATAGTCCAAGTTAAGGGCAGCCACAGTGCTGACATTCCTGTTTTCCACCATTTGTAATTACCTCTGTTTCAGGCTGCATTTTTCTGAGGATTTGTGAATTACTTGTAAGTTCTTATTCATTCATCAGTTGGGTTAATACAGGGAGAGGACACTTATATTTCTTGCTTATGGTAAAAAATACGGTGAGCCAGTTATATGGAAAATTTAAAAGGCAAGTGCAAGCCTGTTTTAAGCTAGGAGGAATGATTTATTTTGGCTGGGAATAATAGCTGAGCACTGGCAAGAGTGCAGTGATGCTAATTATGTTGATGCTTTATTAATGGCTTCAAGGTGAGGAATGTGTGTTTCCTTGTCTGTCTGTAAAATCAGGCTGTGCTTTCCACATAAAAAGACATTGGGATTAAGAGGTCATTTCCTTGGGAGGACTCTGAATGCTGCTGCTGCACTCCGTGTTCCCATCCTGACATCTGGAGAGCTTCAAGTACGACTGGCACAGACTCTCCTAAGATCAAGGTCAGACTGTCTGCATAATGAATGACACAGAATTAATTTGCCCACAGATGTGGCAGCACAGTTGAATGATCTCTGTGCAGTTTAACCATACATCTGGGCATTCTGGACTTAATTAATTGCAGCACAGAGAATCCTGCATCAAGTGGCCCTGCAAGGGACAGTCCAACACTGTGTATTGCCTCTGTGCTGTATGCCTTCACCAGGGGGTTATAAATCAAAGTTTTCCAGGTTCACCTCTTTCAGGCTCATGCAAGAAAAGAAAAAAGTTTTAGCTTAAATAGAACTAAATAGTTCAGTCCATTTTAATTTTTACCACTTCTAACATTAGATTTTGCAGGCTGGTGGCTAAAGCCTGGCATATTCTAAGGTCTTTTTGCAGAACCTGACATTAAAAGTAGAAATTATATGCAGTTTTGGAAAAATTCACTGTTGGCAGACTGGTTCTGTTCAAGTTGGAAAATATTTTGGCTATTGATTTCAATGAAAAATGTTAGGCCTATGGTAGGAGTTCTTCAAAATCTACTTCTGACTGTATTAGAAACATTTCAAAAAGCTTATCCACCAATTTACTTTTTAGAGTAGCATTTCATCATCTTTTGACAGAGTTGCCATTTATTCATCTTTACAGATCTAGACAACAAGCACAAAAATGACCTCTTAAATATTCTTCTTAAATAATAATAACCAGATTTGGATATCAGACTATACTGATACTCATGGCTCACATTACCTTCACTAAAACTTTGCAGAAACACTGATGTAAGTTTAATGAAATTATTGGGCATTCAACAGAAGTTTAAAATGATAAAGTCTGTCTTACAAACTATCAAATGTAGACTAAGATATCTTCAATCTGGCCAGCCTTCTTTAAGAATTTCTGTATTTCTGCTGCTGAAAGTACTGACAGTGAAATATTTGCCATCAGTCTGTAGAGCAACAAGTAATTGTTGACAAGATTTGGAATGGATTTTACTTGAGAGCAGGATACAGGAGCCATCTGGTACTTTGTATTATTACAAACAGGGATTTTGTTTGTGTGAATAATCTCTTTTTTTATACCTTTTCTGATTAATATTGTTACTGTTCATTTTCTTATCTCATTGCTGTTTCCAGTAAATTGTTCTTACCTCAGTGGTGACCTTTGTCTTATGTGCCTCCATTTGGAGTGGAGGGGGAGGGATTATGATTTGGAGAGTCTTGATGAGGGCACTGAGCTGGGGATTTCCATTCCCAAACCTCCTGTCGTGGTTTAACCCAGCCACAGTCCAGCCCCACGGAGCTGCTCCTCACTCCCCACAGAGGGGCTGGGCAGAGAATGGGAAGGGTAAAAGCTACAGAACTCATGGGCTGAGATAAGGACAGTTTAGTAGGGAAAGCAAGAGCTCTGCACACAAGCAAAGCAAAACGAGGAATGAATTCCCTGCTTCCCAAGGGCAGGCAGGAGTTCAGCCTTCTCCAGGAGAGCAGGATCCCATCACAGGTCATGGTCACTTGGGAAGACAAACACCATCACCCCAAATGTCCCTCCTTCCATCTTCACCCCCCCTTTATACCCTGAGCACGACATGCCATGGTCTGGAATGTCCCTTTGGCCAGCTGGGGTCACCTGTCCTGGCTGTGTCCCCTGCCACCCTCCCAGGCAGCCCCAGCTCCCTCCCCAGCGTGGCTTTACAAAAAGCAGAGAAGGCCTTGGCTCTGTGCAAGCCCTGCTCAGCAACAACAAAAACATCTCTGTGTTATCAACCCTGTGTTCAGCACAAATCCAAACACAGCCCTGCACCAGCCACTGCAAAGGAAATTAACTCTACCCAGCCCAAACCAGCACAGCACAACACCTCAATACACTTTTGACTCTGTCAGTGACAGTTCTAGATTCGAGGTTCTGAATAGTTTTGTTTGCAAAATGAAAATGTGTGCTGCATTTGTCTGATAGATGAAGTGAGACCTGTATGATTTTTGTTTTCACATGCAATCTAATTTGTGACAGATGTGGACACACCTGTCATAGGTGGATAGGTTCTAATGTCTATAATTTAAATAAAATGTTAATGATAATCGTTATTCTTATCCACACTACTCTTATATTGCCACTATGTAATATTTCATTATCATGTCACTGGATCAGGCTAAAATATTGTCTTATTTGGTGTGATTTGGCCTTATAATACCTAAATGGGTCTGGTGGGTCTACTAGTTACATGGGAAAAGATTATGAGAGGAAGAAGAAAACATGCAATTTAAAGCATAGTAAAGTTGGCAGGTGGACTCTTGAGTTTTAAAATTAGCTTAATAAGACTTGTAACAGAAGTGCAATAAAATTATTTTTATTTGAAAATACACAAGACACAATACAGATCTATTTTGAAAACATACTTTTTTACATACTTGTTTTTATTACAAGCTACATTGTTTTGTAATTGTAACTCAAAATTCTCTCATTTAGAATGGAATAACTGTTGACATTAATAATATGCTTAGTTTTAACTTAAATTTACTCATGTTTAAAACTGAAATGAGTGAGACCCAATGTGATTTATTTATTACTTTACCACTGTTAGAGCTTCACTAGATCAAAGAAAATGTCCATGCATATAAATCTTATAAATAAAATCAAGATAATTAATGCCTTTTGGTAAAAAAAGCTAAAAACTACATAAGTTAAATATCTATTATCTACTACAAGACAGATTCAGAGTAACAGGCAAATTCTCTTTAACCAGGCATGGCTGTGAGGGTGTCAAAGGCAGACATGCCAGATTCGTGCCATGCTTAAATCCCTGCCTGTGCTGAATGAGCTTTGTCTGTCATTCCCAACAGGTCCCACATGTTCTGGCAGCCCTGTAGTGGTCACAGATCCACAGATCCCACACACTTCATTCCCTCTGTCCTTCTCCAAGCCCCTGACAGGTTATTTCAGTGTCTAGTTATCTGTAGCTTTCAGAAGATTTGCCTGTGACTACTCTGAATCTTTCCTCAGTTGTTCTGCTCTCTTTGGACATGGAGAACTGACTGTTCTTTTCTGTGTAATAGTCTTCAAGCATGTAAAATGTTCTGCTGATACTCCCCCTAAGTGTTACCCTTCCCTAAGCAAAACAACCAAATTTATTTGAATCTTTTTCTCCTAAGATGTTTTTTTAGGCCTCTCTCAATTTTTATTATTCTTCTGTCAATTTTCTCCAGTTTTTCAATGTGCTGAAGTTCTGTCAGAAATAAAATAACCACCCAGCCAAGGCCCTACCTTGGGTAGACCTGAGTGGTGGAGGTAGGTTGTGTCTTGTAGGCTCTGCTCCTTGCATTCCCACTTTTCTGCAGTGCTGGGATGCTTTTGATTCTTTGCTTTTACATCACCAAGCCTGCAGTGCTGAACTGCTGCTGAATCCATTGTTTCCATTCTGTGTCTGTGCAGGTGATTTTTCTGATGAGCAATGGTATATTTTCATTTTCTCCATAAGATTTCATTCTGTAGGCTTCATATAATTTTCTCAATAGTGTGAGGTAATTTCCCATTCTGATTCAGTCAGTCCTCCAGCTCACTTCATACTGGTATTTGCAGAGTTAGGCTGCTGCAGAGTTCTGTGAACTTCCATTCTCTGAAGGGAGTCCTGTGAATGGCTCTCAAGGCACATTATCACACACTGTTTGCACTAAATAATTTTTGAGACTCCTATGTTAAATAATGCTAAACATTTCTCTTTACTACATTTTGCACTCAGGTGAAAATAGAGAGCTGATGATTTCTTCAAGTTAGCCAGGTACAAATCAGAGCTCATGTTACTTGTGTTACTGTGACAACAAGGCTGAACTAACAAGCCTTACTGAGAAAGTACAAGAATTCGGGTGACATTCAACATTTGAACATAGATTTTGGCTCTTAAATATACATGCTATTATTATTGGCAGAGCATAATGACTATATGAAACATAATGCAAAGCAAAATCAGTCAGGATCTCAGCTGAGAGAGGTTTACAATCCAGCTAATAGAACCACAACCAGCAGCAAGGCTTTGTAAAATAAGTGTGTTCTTAGGAGAGATGAAAAGCAGGACATAATAAAGACTTGAATCTTGGGAACTTTTTGAAAGCACAGAATGGCATAGAATAATCTATGTGAATGAGGCAGTGGAAATACAGAAATACAAATAATGAAGTTGTAATAAAGAGGAAGAAGGGGGAAGGGCAGAAGAAATTGGAAGTAGCATTTTTAATAGACCTATTACAATGATTTTAAGGCAACTGATAGGTTAAGTTATAAGGCCTTGAAGAGGAGTTTAGTAAGTAGTTCTTCATTTTAGCCTTAAAAACCTTTGTTTCAATCTTGGCAGTTTCTAAATAGTGTACTCTGTTATTTTCCATTTAAACCTGAAGAGTACCTTTACTTAGCAGGGAACATGTAAAGCCAAAGTGCTGTTTCCAGTTCCCTTCACTGGTTACTTCCATTCTGGCTGAAGGAGCAGTAGGATGGCCCCAGTCCCCTCACAGTGCAGTCAGTGGTGTCAGTGTCACAGGTGTCACAGTGGCATTCTGTAGCTACTGGGTATGAATAGAAAGATTCAGGGTGGTCACCACAGCCAGGGATCTTCACTGTTTCATACACAACCTCCTTGAAGGTGCATGTTTGCTGAGCAGTTGATACTGGTGGATATTTATATACTGGATCCTGAAATTACAAGAAGGAAATAACTGTTTGAAATTTTTTTATGGGTTAGATTTCAAAATTTTTATAAAATGGGAAAATCCCATCAAAATCATTTGGGTCTGACTCTTCTAATTTAGTTTAGTTCTTTAAATTTCCCCTTTCAGGAGGACTAATACAGCAGATTTGTGTCATACCATCACCAGACAATATTTCAGGTCAATTGCTTGATTCTTCAAATTATTTGAAAGAGCAGAGGAGTGATGACTGCTTTATTGTATCTGCTTGCAACCACAAATTGAGCACAAAGCAGAGATCCAGACTGTAATTCTTCTAAATCTGGTTATACAACATGAACATAATATATGCAGCCAGTTAATTAGCTGAATTTCACTATGATATTTCACCCTTCTGTCTGTGCTCAGACTGGCTGTGTATCTGCTCTTGTGTCAGATAGCACAGCACTTATTCAGCTGCTCTTTCACAAGGGCTCGTCCTGTCTGTGTGTTTGCAGGAATGGGTTATCCATACATCACTTGAAATATTTAATTCTGGTGCCTGAAATTGAGTCTCACCCTTGTGAAGCAGTATCCTGAGCACCACGTGGCATTCACTGTAATGCAGAATTCACATTCCTCTCTTTCCACAGCTATGGTAATATTGGTGAGCTGACAGCTGTTGCAGCAAATTGCTTTCCAGCAAAGTAACAACACGTAACAATTAAGTGTCTTCATCCTGTCTATAAAGAAAAAAATATATCTCTACTGGAGAAATGTATAGTTATTTTCAACAGGAAATAGAGAAGCAGGGAGAAATTGAGTCTCAGTATTATCCTCAAGTGATTCCATAACAGCAAGTGTTTGGAATCGTCAGTAAGAACAGACATCAGATAGATCTTCCTTATGTTTACTGTTAAAGGAGTTTGATTTTCCTAAGAAACTGAAATGGCATGTTAGCAATCTTTGCAGAATGATAATAACAGCAGAATACCATACCACTTTCAATAAAATATTTTTATCTAAGTTTCTGTAGAGAGAATGTATCCTGTCTGTAAGGACAAAGAAGAAGAAGCAAGAGAGAAAGAACAAAGCATAATGTATTTTTCAGAAGCAATTAATCACTTTAAGTGTTTGCAATATGAAAAAAAAGATTTCTACATCAGGATCTGATGAAAACTTACCTGTATTCTACTTGCCTTCTTTGAAGGAACAGCTGTAGTGAGAAGAAAGCCCTGTGCTTTCCTTTTATACTGAATTGTGTGTAATTTATACCTTGAGGATTTGCAGGGCATTAATGCAGTAGGCATTAGGTTGGGACTTGGTGAAAGCGGATTAATGTTCAGCCAGACAGTGAGATTAAGCCTTGTTGAGAGGAAAAAAGAAAAGCTAAACACAGTTGGGAGGGGATGGTGAAGGTTACTGTCACAGTGTCTCTACACCTGCCACTGGATTTGATTCAGTGGCATTTAGAAATAGCTGAGCCATTTCACAGCTTGAACAAAGGTTGAGAAGCCTATTTTTGGACATGAAAAGTTGAGGTGTTTTAACTGCTCTGTCAGCCCTCAGAGCGATTGGTTTGGGGTGCAAGCTTCACAGTGGGGACAGTGCTGTGGTGTTTCTTAGCTAATGACCATTTTCTTGGTGTTTTCAGGGTATCAATTTTAATTGTTTTTCTCTGAGTTAGGTCTAACCCAGTGAACTGCATATGTGTTTACTCATTGATCCAATAAAGCTAGTAATGTGAATTTTGTTAAACCCTCTTTTCTTTGCCATTCTTTTCTAGTCCAGTAAGTGCAATCCTGGCTCCTGTCTGTTGCATGGTCACATTTTTTAACTTACATGAGAGATGTTTGTGTTGTGGAAAGGGGCTGTTAGGATGTCATAATGAGGCTCCACATTTGTGTTTTTATGTCAGTGATCTCAGATGAAATATTTTCAGATTCCAAAGAAAATGCTAATGATTTTAACTGACAACCATGCAAACCCAACTTGAACGTATTCCCTAGTTTTCCATGCTAATAAAAGAGTCTATGGACAGTGTTCCCCTGCTCACTGCCCTTTTCCTGCATTTACAAGTTAGGGATGTGTGCCTTTTCACCAGAATAATGACACAGAAAGAACTCTGTTGAGCTTCACATACCAGTTCTGGGGAAGATGACTCACATAGCACTGTATTTACTATTATCTGCCCAGAACAGCCAGTCTTGCTTTGTTATGACTGTGCTATTATGGTCAGTCTGACTTTTACAGAAATCCACCTGCAAAAGAAAACTAGACAAGGACATATAGTTAAAAACATTTATCATGGGAAGAAATTCTCAGTGGCCTATTAGTTTCCTGCAGATGGGATACTTTTCAAAGTGGCTTTTACAAATGAGCCCTTTAAGTGTGTCATACCTTCCTGTGGTCCTGCAGACTGACCATCTGTTCCACTTTCCATGCAGTCTGCAGTACCTTCATTGGTAAATGAATTTTGTGTGGCACCAAAGTTAGAAAGTGAGCTGAAAATTTTCCCTGGACCTCTCCTGTTATAAAAATTGTGTTTGAATGAGACGACAGTTCACTTGAATCTATAAAGAAGTCAAAAAATTAGACATCTTCCTCTGAACTAATAGAAACCTGTGATTGTTTGATAATGGTCTTTTGTGTTGTTTAGTGTCAACACAGTCTGTCTTCTCAGAGGAGGTTCTCAGTTGCTGTAAATCTCTGATTCCAGAGATGCCAGACAAAAGCTGATTACTTTTGTTATATCCCTACTGAGGATCTGATCTTTTCTAAGTACTAATTTATGCAAGTTAAATAAGACTAAATAGGTTCCATTTGCAGAGGACAATACAGAAAATATCTGATCTCTCAGTTGCAATGATCTGTTTCATGTTTTAAAGAAGTTATACACATTCATTAAAACACAGTTTGACAAGCAGACAGTGCAAGTTTAGCCCCTGCCATGCTGTTTCTTCCCTGCCCTAGTTCCTTGCTCCGGCCCACTCAGCCTGCTCACTTGTGGAAATACAAGTTAGGGGAATCATTCTATTAAAAGGAAAAGCTGTCTTTTACAACATTGTTGTTAATCCACATCATTTGTTCCACAATGAGACAAAGAAGTGTGGCAGTGTAAGTGATGGGATTGGCTGGGCAGTGTGAATGAGGGGTGAGATCGGCAGAAAATGGTTCAGACTGTTCTCCTGAAGAGTTCATGGATCCACATTGTACACACAATACCAACACTTCAACGGGAAGATTTGTCCTGGGCTGATTTCAAGGGCCTTAAAGGAGCATTTAATGTCAAGACCTCTGTGCTCCTGCTGGAGTGAGTGCAAATGCTGCCAGGGAAGATCTGCAGCATGAGCAAGGGGCAGGTTCATCAAAGCACAGGTGAGGTAAAGGAGGACTCACCAGCTTTTGTGCAAGTCGCAGAGGACACCAGACACCAGATTCACCTGGCTGTGTTAATGCTTTAGTGGCATCTTGGGGAAATAAAAGGCCTCTTGTATTGCTATATTTTGGTGTTCTGTGGCTCTTTCCCTTGGACTGTTTCCTGTTGTAACCTAGCAAGCCATTGTCACCACCACTGTCACAAGGGACCTTTTGCTTTGCTTTTGCTTTTTTAATCACTTCAAACAGAAGTGCTATGACACATTTTGCTCTTATTTCCCTTCTAGCAGAAAATTCTCTTTTTCTTCTGCTTGTGCTCTGATGGTTGGTTTATTTGTTTGTTTTGGGGGTTTGTGTGTGTATGTGTGTGTGTGTATGTGATATTGTTTTTTGGTTTTGTTTGGTTTTTTTCCTGCAAAAGCATCTAATACAGAACTGAATGCTTTTATGTTTCTTGTATGTTCTAAACAAATGGAATTTCTTTCTTCAAGTGTGGTGGTGCTAAGACTAATGATTCTGTTACTACAGGTTTTAAGTCTGTCTTCCTTAAAAGAAGGTAGTTTAGATATTTAAGAGAACTTTAGCATCTGTCAAAGTGCTATTGGAAGACTTGGTTATGTGTGTGCAACACATCCACCATGAGTACTAAATCTGACTGTCCTGATAGAAGATGTATTGAACCTTCTAGTGGGAAAAAACTTATCTGGTATAAAATACCTGTGACTATTCCAGCTGCAGCCTAGCTTTAGCTTCTAATGTATTCTTAAATACTTATGTATTCTTAAACTTAAAGGTGTCAAGGGACATGATTTTAAGTTTCTTATGTTCATAGTTGTGGTTACATGTTTTAGATCTTGATAAATAGATATGTTACTGAGGATAATAGCTTCTGCATATGAAGCTGTTTTGCATTGAAAGTGACTCAAGGCATGTCAAAGGTGCTTAAACCTATGGCTTAATTTACCTTCTGTGTGGTTCCAGCACATGAGGATTTGGAGCTGTGCATGCAGTGCCCTCATGCTGAGCATGTGCATTTACCAAGTTTCTTTGGACATTGCTGCTCTTGACCAAGCACTCTTCCTCTCCCCCCTTTTCTGCTTATCCAAATGCTTTCCTGCACAGTTCCAAATTTAACCTGAGGTATATTTCTGCTCCCCAGTGATTGACTAAATTGATATCCTTGAAGTACAAAGCTTTCAAATTGCTTCTGAGTCTGTGCTTAAGTCTGAGCTCCCTCTGTGGGGTTGGTATTTCACAGCACAGCAGCACAGGCCTGTGCTAAATAAATTGACTGGAGTTTTGTTTTCCCCTTGTGTTGCTGTTGTTTTTGTTGCTTGCTACTGGTGGGAGATGACTTTTGTCACTGCATTACCTCTCTCTATGCCTTTGGGGTTTACTGTGATTCTTATTAAAATCGGTGGGGAGGCTGTCACTGGCTTTAGTGACATTGACTGGTTGGTCACTGTCGGTCAATATAATTTTTACTGATATTGTTTCAAGTTGCCAACACTAATGAAGCAGAACTGTGAAGTAGGTCGGGCCTGCTGAGCACAGTGATGGTTGAAACTAATTAGTGTCAGCTAAAGACTTAATCATTAATGGCCAATTTGTATATGCATTCATACGAAAGTAGAATGTTTGATCCACAGGAGACTAAAGAAAATGCAGAATGGGTTGACTTTGTTTTCAGTAGCACAGGATTTTAGAAATCTCTGGAGATACAAGTTACCATGACTTGGAGCTAGGGTTATGTATCCCATATTTTCAAATACCTACACAAGCTGTTAGTCTTTCTAAGTCTTGTGGAAATCTTGCTTGCAGTCAACAGCAGCAGAAGCTGAAAAGTGTTTAATAAACACAGAACAGTGCAAGCAAAAATACAGATGCTTATGCTGTCATTCAGTCATCTCTCTTGTAGTTTTTTTTGTCTTACATGACATAAATTAATTCAGGGCTGATTCTTATGCCACTTTTGTAAACATATAAACCAGCTGCATTTTCTTATGCTTTTAAATGATGGCATTCCTATAACCTTTATCTGCTTTCTCTCACAGAACCACAGTGTGATCTTGGCTCCTTATATAAGATCATTTGGTAACTCCACTGGTATCTGTTGGGAAATATGTCTTAAGATTCTGCTCAAGAGTAAACCAAAGATAAAAATTATATGTGTGCTAAAAATGCTCTCTTCCTATTTCTTTCTTTGTCATTCTTTCATTTTTATCATGTAGTTTCTGAATATTTTAATTTTCCATTGAATTCTTTTTTTCCTTTTCTGTGTGTGAGTAAGTAGAAGTTTTGATTCTGTGACTGCCCTGGAGTTCTACTGTTTTATTTTAAGCTTTTCTGAGTGTTACAGTGCTTTTCAACAAGAAAGCATAGTAATGGATTTAAAATAGATTAGTTATATTAGAAAAGTGGCAAAGCAAGGGAAAGACCTGATGGACAATATATAAAGTTATGCCATCCATGATCAGTCAGGGTTTCTTTTTTGTTACCTGAGCAGTTCTTGGGTCTATATGGCATTGTCATTATGCTGTTGAGAATATCAAAAAGATAATCAAAAAGAAGAGCAAATAAACATATCTAAATATTCACTTGAAAAGTAAAATCCAATTTGAGTTTATTTTTTATTATTAACTTTTATGTTAATAATATTTCAAGGCCAAATATTATAGAATGACTGGAGTCCAAAGGACAAAAGGTGCCATTAGTAGGGAATGTTTGCATTTATTTTCTAGGTAGATTGTTTCACTGATCTGCCATGTTCATATTTTGTTAAATCTAGAAATTAAAAAAAGGCAGTGTTTCAGACACTTTAATATTTCATCACTATTTCTGTTATGTTCTATAACTGTGTGAGGAATTTGGGCAAGCATATGTCTATGGTGCATTTTATGATGCCTTCTAAAACAGTAAATTTGGCAGGACTGAACCGTATCCATACATCAAAAACAGCAGCTGCTAATTGTTTTCAAACTCCAGCTATGATATGCAACATAAGGCTTGTGTGAATCATGCTGACAGTCTGCACCAATGACACAATCAAGTGATGCACAATGATTCGGCACGCTTGGAGAATGGATGAAAAGCCCATCTTATTTGGGTTGTTAAATAAAGTCCTAGGCTGAAGGTGTATGACCCACATTGTTTTTGCAAGTGCAGTAATTTTAGGTCAAATTGCTTAAGAAAAATAGGTTGGGAAGAATGCATACAGCCATAGCCACCTTCAGCTGCAATTTTAACATTTTGTCTGACCAACTTTAGCTAAAATATTTACTGCTTTTAGGGATTCTGAACAATTTCTTTTAAATGATTTTTTTCTAAGCAGTCATATGGACCTTTTATTCTAGGGCATGGAGCCATTTTTGAGAGGATTATAGGGTGATGGAGTTGCCCTGTGAGCTGCAGGAATTTGATTGTTATCGGGTTGCAAATTTGCAAAGAAATTTTTTTGAAACAGCAGCAGGAATCAGTTTCAGAGTTTTAGTGAGAAAACAGATCTGAAACTTAAAAAAATTCTTTTAAGGTACCAGCCCAGTACATAGCTTAACATGAAGACCAAATCTGATTAGTTGGGTTGTATCAGCAGAATGATGACATAGGAAAACAAATGTTAGATTTGGCTGAATTCCCAACAAATGCGTATTTAAAAAAAAAATTACAGTAATTAAACCAGAGGCTTTATTCTTGAACTAGAATATGCTAGAAGTCAGAAGCTCAGTTTGATTTAAATCACAGTATTGAGAATTTCCTGCTGTCTAAGGGCTAAACTTATTTTGTTGACTGATGCACGGGTGCCATATTTGTTCAGACAAATATATGTTTAGAAAGCTCATTTGGAAGTGTGTTTTTTTAGGTATTTTATTAAAAGGTTCTGGATTTGAAGTTTTTTCCTCGGTGATCACTGAAGACTGAGTAGAGAAGTACACAAAGCAGTTTGTGCCATGCCATAATACCATTTCATGACTTTCCAATCCACAGGGAAAACCTAGGAATGTTATTCCTGAAAGGAAGCAGGAGGGTGAAACACCATTGTAGTCTAAGGGATGTGAATGAGAGTGAACGGAGGCACTCCATCGTTTGTGGGCATGAAAAATACCTGGGAGGGTCTGCTGGAATTGCATGCTGTGTGAGTGAGAGCATGCACAGCACAGCCTGTGCTGGGGTGGGAGGTTTGGGCTGCTCAACCTGCCAGGTAGGCACTCCTGTGCCAGCATGGACACTGTGCCATGGTGACAGCAGATGGGAGCTCCCTTATGCAGAAAAGGACAGATATTTGATGGCTGGAACCCCGAGCCAGAGTCTTGGCCAGATTGACACCAGAAAATACTGGTCATCGTTGTCTTTAGGATCCAGGATCCCTCTTATCTTGCCAAGGACCCTAGAAATTCATTTTCCCCTCTCTTTAGGAGCTTGGGACCCTGTCATCCCAGGCAGTGAAGCCTGCCTTGGGAGGCACCTCTGCAAGAGGATGGGGGAGCGTGGGGTGCCAGGCAGGGCACTGGGGTAGGCAGAGGAGTGGAATAAAAACAGGCATCACTGCAGGACAAGCTCAGTGAGCCAGCCTGGGAAATGTGTGTTCCTAAATGTGATTAAAATTACCTTGAAATTGGATACCTGTGGGCACTTATCACCTTTTAAAATATTGATTTATGTTGTGTCTGTTTCAGCACAGCATTAAACAGCTGTTTGAAATGGATCAGTCTAAACACTGTCTGCTCAGCTTAGAGGAATAGAAAAGTCACTTAGCAGAGATCCATTTGTAATCTCTCTGGTGCTGCCTGAAAAAGAAACAGTCCTACTCAATTGCTTTATTAATTATATAAAGGGGCAAGATGAGAGCTGCAGACAATGGAACAGGTTTTATGGCTTGTTGTGGTGCCATCTCGTGGTTCTTCAGTAAAGTTCCCACGCTGCTGAAAGTTCCCTCACAGCCAGAGCAGATTTTACAGCATTGCGGCAAGCAAACCCAAAATTTGGAGCTGAAGCAGCACTTGAACCTCCTGGCTATTGGCCAGGTTCCTGCCGTGCTCAGTCCTTCCTCGCTCTGGAAAAGCCTTTGGGCAAAAATGGGTTTCAGCTCTCTCCTTGCAGGAGTGGTGATAAAGAGCAGCCCTGAATGCATGCAAAAGGCCAGGCCATTCTGCTCGTCCCTGGGTGTGAGAGGATGGAGAGCTGTGCTCAAGGAAACAGGCATTTCTTTTTTCCAAGCCCTGGAACATTAGCCATAATTGTTCCTGCTGGTGTCTTAAACATAGAATTGCTCTAAAATGCAAAGGGAGGGTGCAGTTCCTTTCACTTCTAATGTGCCTTGTTTGGAATAAGAACAGAAAATTTACAGAAAATATCTACAGCAAAATATCTATATCAAAATATCTATCCTGTCCATCTCATTTCCACATGTTCATTACAGAGCTTGTACACAGAGGAGCATTCCTCCTAAATTTGAGTGGTCTTTCTATGTGCTCTCTCATCTTGCTGTTCTCCCAGCCTTGAAAAAGAATGATGTTTGCTCCAGCTTGTCCTCCTTATAGTCTTACATCTTATAATCTTATATTATCTAAGATTATATATTATAATCTTATATATATTTTTATATCCTTACATTGTAATGTTTTCAGCTATATGGAAGTCTGGTTTTTAGAAGTCTTTACTTTTGCTACAAGTCCACAAAAACTAGGAAACTTTCAGTCACACTGACATGGTTATCATTTCGCAGCTTCCTGTTTTCTTGGCCTTGTCCATTGTTTGCCATTTTCTTTTGCTATAACATATTATCATTTTTTGTTGCATCCAGCAGATTAGCAAGCACTTTCTGACAAATGTTTGTCATGTTTTTCTCTTCCTGAATTCTGATTTCTCTTTGAATGACTTTTAGGTAATGATACTTGAGAAGGAAACTGTTGATATATCCATGTCTCTGATAAAATTTCGGTGTGTCTGTAATATTATGAATCATTGCAGCCCATGGAATCCTGCTAGGTAATTTAATAAGCCGTGGTTTTGGTAGACTTGTAAAAAGCTTAAGGCAGATCTCTCAGTGGCTGTGGACAATAGGATCTTTCTAGAGCACTGAGTATAGCAAAGGTAAAGAAATTTGATCTCAGGCCTTGGTTATCATCAATAGGTTTGAAAAAACAGAAGTCACTTTTGAAAAGAGCTGAAAAAATTGCTGTCATATGTTCACAACTGTTCTCCCTCTGCCTTTTTTATGGCTTTGGATGAGGTCACAGGGAGTGGGCTACCATACTGCTATGAGTAGAAGAAAGCTGCAATGAAATCTGCTGATCAGTTACCTTCTGCAGACTGTAGAAGAGGGTTTTCAGTGAATTCCTGGGCTGGCAAGTTGGAGTGATCATAATTCATTAGCCACTGGCTAATGCAAGTGAGATCAGAGAAGGGGCTGTAGCCACACTGAGAGGAGCAGTCATTACTTCAGTACTATTTAAAGGATTCTAAGCAGTATTTAAGCCACTGTATTTGAGGGGCTTAAAATGCAGATATTTTGAGACTGTAGAGCTGTTCTTCACATTCTCATATATATTTTTGCCTTCATACAAGTGATAATGCTTTATGGGTTACCCCATAGAGCATCAGCTGTGCCAGAGACAATCCAGTGTTTGAGACCTATAAGCTCTGTAAAAAATGTCAGCATTCTGTATTCTTAATTTCTATTCCTGACTACCAATGTCATCACCTGCTCCTGGATACTGGAGATTATTATAAGACTGGAATGACCTATTTAGCTGTTCTGAATTTTGAATTACGATTTTTTTTCTCCTCCCTTATCAGCTGAATTTCTTCCCTCCCACTTCCTTTTAGCATAAAACAGAAATTGTGAAAGATTATGAGGTAGTTTTAGAAGACATTGATCCCTGTATAATCTGTGAACCCTTTATAAGAAAACTGAAGTCAAATTTATCATGGCTACTGAAAGACTGGGGAAAGGAGGAATCCTTGATTTTAATACTTATAAATAATAATAATGTCTACCAGATATTCTCAAGTCCCCATCCATGGAAACAAGCTTTAGGAAGAAATTGTACATCCTTAGCAAGCAGCAGTTAAAACTCAGAGAATTTCAAAAGCATACATGAATTTTTCGTGCAAATGACACAATATACATGGTTTTCAGTGGGCATGTGCTGGTCAGAATTTTAATATCAAGGCATAACTCCCAGCCCACACTGAGATCAGGTTAAATTTCTGCAGATATTGTAAGTTTGGCCTTCATGTGATGAGCAAGGATCTCTCTGCAACAATTTATTTTAAAAAGTGCAACTCTTAGATATGCAAATTGTAATATTTATGATGTATAAAGACTACAGTTTGAGACAAGTGCAAAGTTGTAAAACTGCTCCTGATACTCTGTCCACTCAGATCTGTTAGGTCATCTTCCAGGAATTAAACCTAGAAGAAATAATTGATGCTATTTCCTGAAAATATAAAGAACTCTTTTTTTTTTTAATGATGACAAAAAAGAACATTCAACTATATGAGTCTGGATCCCTTCCAGTTAAACAAAGGACATGAATTTTCTTAATTAGAGAGTAATTGGATTCTCTCTCTCAAGCAAATTACAGACTTTATATTATAAGGAAATAAATCATGGGAGAAAAAATTGCTTCAAGCTCTAGGTGAAAACATTTATTATATCCATAACTCTGCAATTCACTGTGGTAAACCTCAGCAAAATGGAGTTATTGTCAATGAATCAAATCTATGTTTTTTTGCATTTTTCTTCTGTATTTATATTTATGTGTGAGAGAAAACGTAAATCTTTCCTGTGCTTCAGAAACTTCTCCCATAAGCTTGCCGTGTTTCTGTGTAAAATGTCACATTTCAGCAAATTAGAAAGAATGATCTCTCAGCTAACAAAGCAATACCTCCACAATTAACTGAAAAGATCTCCCAGTTCCATAAAGGAAAACTGCAGTAGAACTCTTTTTGGAAAAAAAACTTCATGAAAGAACTTTGTAGCATTCCTTAAAAGTGGTTGTACTCAGTATGCTCATGCTTCACTCTGTAACAGTGGAAGAACTGGCATGAAACTGGAATAACTGGGAAATTGCTACTAGCAAGGATCTTGTAGTTAACCTACTAAAACTGGAGTCATATATTAAAATGGGAGAATACTGTACATAATGCACATATTAAAAGAAAAACAAGAACAGAAAACACAGCCTAAAAGCACCTGCAACAATTGTTCCCATGAGTCTGAATTAATATGTGTGCAAGGATTGTGAATTTATCACCTGAAAAGGTAAGTAAAACCATAAGAAATATAATAAAGGAAAACAAACGAGCTAATTAAGGCCTGTTGTGGTGGATTCTCCTGGTTACCTTGTTCATCTTAGCTCTTATCAGCAATGAGATTACAGCACAACTGACTTGTAAGGTGTCCAGGAACGTGTTTGGTATTGTGTCATGTGAAGTGTTGTTCAGCTGGAAAAGGTGGTGTGCAGCAATATAGCAGGTAAATTGTGATGAAAAATACCATGCAATGACAAAAATTTTAAAGAGATAAGGCCTAATGGTCTAAGAGACTCCAGAATAGTGTAAGCATCAATTTTCTACATCTATTTTCATTTTTACCCTGTTGTAAATAGTAGGTGAATTCATTGATGTCTTAAAGCTGGAAAACAATTTGACTCCAACATGAGGTGAAATCACCTATGAGAATTTGAACTGAAGTAATAGAAACAGGATGAAATTGCAAGGTCAGGTGGTTAGGGAGCAATTGAAAGCATTTCTGCTATCAGTGAGTAATAAACATCACATGAGCATATTAATCAGCTGCAAAAGAATTGTCTTTTAGCAGTGATATGGCATGAAAATGGTAACCATGATGCTCAGGTAATGAGGGACTGCTGTGCTGTGTGAATAGTCCAAGCCAGATAAATCAGATGGAGTGAAACTGGAGCATGTGCAGTGCTCAGATGAAATGGAGAGCTTCACACACTGGCCAAGGAATCTGCTTTTCCAGCACGATGCTGAAAGAGCCTTGTTTGTGTAGATGTAGGAAGCACATACCAGGATGGTCAAATGCTTGAATTAAGGCACAGTGTTGGCAGTGAAAAACAGCTCTAAACCTGCTAATCAATAAATTTAGCCTGGAAATAATATTGGGCCTTAGGAGGCAGCAAGACACATCTGCTGGCAGGGCTGTGTTGTGGCAGTGTCTGCTTGTTCCAGGCTTTGGGTCCTGCTTGTACAGGTGGCTTTCAGATAGCAAGAGGAATAATTGTTTTAGCTGGGAGGCTTTCACAGCAGAGCTCAGAGTCCCTTCAGCTTCATATCTTTAATTGCAGCTGTACAGTGGCAGAGGAGTGGCAATCTCCCAATCAAACTAATTTTGTTATTTTTTTAGTTTGTTTTTTACCGTAATGAAGTAATTTTTGTTGCCTTAGAAACAAAAGTTTAGACAGATTTGTTTTTCTAATGGGATATTTGCTCTGACTAAAAAACAAGTAATTTGTGAATACCTATCACTTTCCTTTATCATATGGGAAGACTAATATTTAAAGAATGTTTGCAGGGGTTTTATGCATTGCAGTCTTTGGATCAGAAATTTATTTAATGTTTCAGAAATTTCAGTGAATACACTTCCTTCACTGAGGCAGTGTGCATAAGACTATAAAGACATAAATCTTTCAGTTGTTTATGGGATATTATGCTTCTAATGTACTTCTGCTGGTCTTCCTGCATACATTTATTGTTTCTGATTTCCAACAGCAATATCTTGTTCCCTTGAATTCCCCTGCGATAAATCTGCAGACCTCTTGTCATTTTCATTAATTTTCCTTTGTTGCCAGCCTCCTCATCTTGCCCTTTTATCATTAATGCTACCTAAACTTAGTTCTATTTTGAGATTTACTTTTTTCAAATATAGTGTGCAATCTGCCTTCACTGTCAGTTTTCCTCTGACGAAATTCTGATAAGCTGTTTCTGATAAGAAATTCTGATAATTCTGATGTTCGTCTTTAGTGATGAACACATCTGGAAATTATGTAAGAGATATGTTTTTTTCTTTCCTTCTAAAGTAAGATATTTGATTAATGTTGCCTAATTTTTATGAGTAAAAAACTGAGACAATGAGAAGAAGTCTTTGATAACAGAAAGTTGTTTTCCCTGTAGGAGATATATTGGGTTCTCCTGCTAAAACTATTTTGAGCAAACAGAGTACAAAGATTTGAAGTTAGCTCAGACCTGCCTTGTTACCAGTGACTTGCAATGACTTGCTTCTCTTTTAATTACAGAGCTAACAGTGCAGTTCTTGCTGTCCTGCTCTATGTGCAACTCTGATACCCAACGAAACCTCCTTTAGCTAGGAGGAAAATTAGTAACTGATTTCCTCTAGAAGTTCTTTATGGTAAATTCAGTATATTTCAATCTTATTGCAGCAGTATTTTTCTGTAGCACAAGAATGTCTTGGGTTTGTGGGGAGTGCACAGCTTGTATTATGATAACTCATAGTAATCCACTGGGGTTTCTTCCCTATTGAAACGGCTTGCATTCAAGGGGCTGCAAGAGCACAAATAATTTATCTAGCTTGAAGGCAATGATGTTATTTTCTTGGGTTTTTTTTTTTTAATGCTTGGGTTGAAGGTTTCCCATTCTCCACATTTCCTAAGCTTTGGAGTGAGATCATCAGCCATGGCAGCCAGTGCTGAGGTTGGGAATTATCAGCTTCCAGTAGCAAACATTTGGTCCTGAAAGCTTGATTTTTTCTGTGCTTGCTTAAGGGTAAAAAGAAGAAAGTTACTTTATGTTCATGGTGGTTCTTAGCAAGTGTTGTTGAGTTTCCAGAGCTTGTGTGTTCCTACTTGAACACTGCCTGAGCTGAGGCTTTGCTGATATTTGCCAAGGAATCTTAAAGCATCTTCTTAGGGAGAAGCAAACAAATAAAGCCCAAAATGCTTTGCTCTGTTGTGATTCTCTCTTTATGGCATTGTTTAAGATAACTACAAGAATGATTTAAGCTTCTCTATCTGAAAGACTGGAAAAGCAGTTATTTCATAGTTATAGCTGGTTATCATTGCAAACATATCTTATTTCAGAATATAACTGATAATCTGATTGACTTTTGGATGGACTGTGAGTCTGTTTTTCACATGTAATAAAATAATTCATGGCTTAAGAATGAAAAACCTATTTCTCCTCCAATTGCAGTTTAGTGTAAAGTTGATGGAAAGCTGGACACTCGCAATTCAAAATTCTCAAAAGATGAAGGAGGGTCCTATTGTGAACAAATAAAGTGGAGCTTCTGACAGGCCTTTCCAATTGCTAATGGCTACTATATGTAAAGTAGGTGACATATTTATGCTTTCTTTTGTTTTTTAGGATGACTGTTGGGAGTCTGGGAGCCCCAGTGTGCTGTGTTTAATTCAAAGTACTCTTGAAAGGAAAGGCTGTTGGTATTGACCTGCATTGGTGACCAAGGGCAGGGGAGCACTGGGTGCTGTCAAACACCACGAGAAGGATCCTCTGCTGGCATCTGTGGCCTTGGTGGAGATTTCCTGGCTTCCTGCAGGAGTGGCACCTCACAAATAACACAGAACATCACAAATAACATCACAAGCACAGCCCTGTGGCTGAGATAACGTGCTGGTATCTTGACAACACACACAAATAAAGGTTTATACCCAGGGAGAAGCTGTTCTCAGCCAGTGAACTGAGAAAACACCAGAACACTGAGGATTTTTTCAGAGACCAGAACTGGGAAGGAAAAATTCCCCCAAAGAGCTTTCCAGTTCCCATTATTCTCAGAGTCACATGTTCTTGCATTTGCAAATGCTGTGCTTGCTCCTCTGCTGGCTCATATCCTCTTGTCTCAGCCAGCCTACAGAGATGTATCCTGGTGATCCATCGTCCTTCCCTCTCCAAGGAGAATTCACCAGTTCACAGGAGTTAGGATGCCTTGGACTGCACTACCTAAGAAAACCCTTGGACAGATATGGGGTGATCAACCAAGACATGCTGTTTCTTCAGCCTTAGTCTATTCTCACTCGATGGAAACAAAGTCGTTTGATGTTCATTATAGTGGGCAAATTTCCATGAAATGGAAATGAGCTAAATCTGCAGAATCTAATTTAAATCTAGAAATATTTTCCTTTTTCTTCTTTACTAATGCAGCATATTTTCTTTCTCTTCCTCAAAGTGGCCTTAGACCTTTACAATCTGTCCTAAAATGTCACTAGAAATGCATATTCCCCATGATTGATAGTTTTGATGTGAAAATAAGTTATCAAGCATTGACAAGGGTAATTTGAAACTCCTGCTGTAACCTTTAATGGCTGCTAAAGAACCAGTTCTTTATTAGAGCTCTGATATTTGAAAAATTTCATTCAGATTTACCTGCAGGCTCAAGCATGATTGTCTCTCATTAAAAGAAGCAGAAAATATGAATGGAGAAATAATTAATAAGCTCAAATAAATTTTGAATTTGAATTTAGAAGCATGTAAGTGGTAAAAGAGCAGCACTGTATCCAGTGGTGGCAAGGCTTACCTTGACCTCCAAAGGAGGCTCCAGAAGCAACAATGCTCCTGAGATGTTCTTACAATGCAATGGAAAAAGGAATGTTCCCAGGATGGATGCTGTGAGATGAACCCTCTCCAATAACTGATGGAAAATGTTTGTGCAAGTTCCTTTCAGAAGCCCATCTCTCTACTCTTTGTCATATAGTTTCTGTCTTTTTGGCTTGTTAATTACAGGGATATTATTTAACACAAGGTTCTGCCAGAGTCCTGATTTCTGTCCAGATTTAAAGATCTGTTTTGTTTTTTCACAGCTGCTGGTGTCACAGTATGAGTAGGAATGCTGACACAAGGTAAAGGAATGTGTAATGGGGAAACTGAAAGTAGTTTAATTCTTAGTCTTTAGTTGTGATCTGTCACTCAAATGAAATATTTTGTTGTCTCTCCCCATCCTTTTTTTTTTTTTTTGGTATCTTGAAGAATTACTTCTAAAATATAAATGTCATTGTACAAAATACTCAGAAATATATAATTGTGTAAGAAATGCAGTGTAATTTCCCCTATTTTTTGTTTTGGACAGTTATTCTGTTGCAGTCTGAGCAAATACGAATTTTACATCCATTAACAGACAAAAAAATGCCAATACTCAAGGAGCTACCAGGAAAATGAAGCTGAGGTGCATGGTGGTGGGAGAAGGAGGGAGTGCTCATGCATGGAAATGGGAGTGGCTTGGATGAGCTATATATGAAAAAAACCCTGGTTATGAGACAATTAATCATCGAACAGGTTTGCCAGGGAGGTTGTGGAGTTTGGAGATTTTCAAGCCCCATCTGGAGATTTTCAAGCCCCAGGCAATCTGGCTTGGTCTCACATCCTAGAGCAGGCAGCTACATCAACTCTTCAGCTTCCTCCCAGTGTCATGGTTCCCTGATTAACAAAACTTCCTGTGTTGCTTAATAACTTCCATGTTAGTATATTCTGCAAGAACTACCTTAAATATTGAGGAGTCAAAAGGATTGGTCAAATTAACTGTAATGTAGGAATGCAATTTTCACTGTAATAGTTTAACCTGGTTCTCCTCCCAGTTGCAGAATACAAAATCAGAGCAATGATTGCAAGTGAAGGACATGGCTGTATATGAGCATAAAATAATTTGATTTAGAAAGAAAATAAAAATTTTTATTTTTTAGGATTTTCAGCCTGCCTGTCTGATCTAATAGTTTTTAAGAATGAAACTTTTTTTCCTTAGAAAGATAAAGATTGAAATAAATTATCTTTCTGTGAGTCCACTTTTTCTAGTGAATTTTCCACAGAGAGTAAGGGTGAGTACCTGACTGAATTTCATTGTGGGTAACAAATTAGTAGAGTTGCATGAAATTTCTTTCAGTTTTGAACTGTGCTCTCTTTAGTCATAGTTCCCAAATGAGTCTTTCTGATTGACTTTCTGAGACAATTTATTCTGGTAAATTGCATCCCTTGTTTCAGTTTGTTCTGTTATGCTGTGAATTAAAGAGGGCAGACAGCTCAGTACAGTCTCTGATACTGATCTAGAAAAGGCAATCAATGGTTCCCTTTGAGGGTGTTGTGATGTTTTCTTCATAATAGGGTCATATTTTACTGCTGCTGTACAGGCATGGGTATTTACAAGTAATTCTGGGTAATTCACTGGAATGACTATTTTATTTTCCTCTGCTCACTCCTTGCTACAAGGTGAGAAACTCTACTTGTTTGTTTTTTTTTTTTTTTTAATTATTGAGCCAAGAATCACTTCAGCCCTTCAAGGCATAACTTGTCCAAGAATCTTGGTTAGCTGTTAGCTTTTTCTTTGCAATAATAGTTAACTTGGGGGCCTGCCATTTCCAAATTTCCATTGCCATGGAAAATCAGACACAATATCTTTCACATAACAGAATCATATACATAGAGTATTTTGTGATTCTGAGTTATTAATCCAGAATTATATTCAGGAGAACTGTTCATCAACATCCAAAAGCAGCAATAAATAACAAGAATAGCAAGATGCATTTTTGTTCCCAGTGGTCAAAAGAACTGGATTTTTCTACCTCTGTGAATGAAATGAGAAACATTATATCTGAAAAGTCTATTCTCATGATTACACAGCTCCCACAGTTAAAGAAATTGTGTCTAAAGCAATTGCTGAATCTGGGATCCATCACAGCATAACCTGGTTTCTTATTTTGCATTGTTTAATAGTCCACTGATTGTATATCATCTGTACCACTTGTGAAGCTTTAGACCATGATTTCACACAATGTGAGACACTTTTTTATTTTTTTAATGGTAATAGCAAGAAGAAATTATTAGACATGACCCATATAACTATCCAACCCTGAGTGCAGATTATTTCTGGGGAGCTCTCAGCATCAAAGGCTATTTTTTCTGGTACTTATTCTCCAGAAGAAAAGATTAAATGCATTCTATTTGCTATTGCTTTTTGCATTGCATTCTCTTGCTCCAGTTTTTTTTGGCCATGAGTTCTGATGTTGCCAGGCATTGGGAATTTTATGGAAGCATCTGCTGTCAGCAGATTGAGAATTTGGCTCCATGGTCACACAGTTCTAGAGCTCTCTGACTCAATGCTGTTGGGCTGTAGCTAAAATAGTGACATCAGTTTGCACAGAATCAGAAATACCTGTGCTGGAGCCTGGTGGGACACCAACCATCAGATTCACTTTTCATGAGCTGCAGGTCATTCCATAGGCAATGTGCCACATTGTAAGGGAGAAATACAACTAGAAAAGAAACAGTTGTTTCAGATTATTTTCCAAGATTTCCAAGGCCTTCTTGCTTAAAAAATGTGGTAATAAAAGAATGTGATAAAATAGTCTCTTCTAACAGATTTCCCAATTAATCAGTGTAAACAAGCCTAGCTTGTATGCAAATACTGAAGACTGGTGTGTGCCCTTATTCAGATCAGGAGTATGAAATACAAGCTTTTCTCTATTCAAGTAAACATTTAATTTAATGTTTAAAAGAACTAAAATGCATATGGTAAAATGTGAATCTAAACAAATATATTTGAGGCCAGGCTATGCTTGTAGGATTCTAGATTCTAATCTGAATCACACTCTTTCATGATTAATATTCATTAAAACTTGAAAATTCTATCAAAAGAGGTGTGAGGTCTTGAAAGATAGCATGGAGTAATTAAAATATTTTATCATAAACATTTCCACTATTTCTATTAAAACTTCCCACGTTCTGTCCAGGGATCTAGAAAAAAAAAGTTATGGTGAGGAGCTGCAAGGACATGAGCAAACATAAAAATACCTGTGGTCTATGCAACTTCCATTCACATTCCAAGCTGTAGGACAGGCAATCATCCTTAGAGTGCTCAGGCAGAGTTTTGATTGGAGTACTGTGAAAATTTCCTAGATGGTTTTCTTGTAATGGATGTACTAGTAATCTTTATAAATGATGCTAACCTTGGTTAGATGCATAATTCTGAAACAGACAAAAATTCCAAAGAAGAAACCTAATTACTTGAACACATAGGTTTAAATAATTTACTTAAAAAATGGCACCATCATCTTTTCCTCAGAAAGAAACCTTTCCATTACTTCTGATTGTCACTTTTTATTGATAAATCAATATTTGATGTTAGAAGATTTTAAACCAAGTCTTATTCTTCAGAGGCATGTGCCCAATGCCAAAATGGAAACATTAGACATATTTACTATCACTTTTTGGTTTACCACAAAAACTGTAAGACAGGGAGGGCAGAGGAAGCTTTCATTAATGGTATGAACCCATGAGTTCAATTTATTATGCTGTTACTGAGCACTGCTTTTCAGTTGCTGTGTGTTCCACAGAGTGTTGAATAATCTGGGTATAAGAAAAGTCTACTGCAAAAATTAAGTGGGAAAAGAGGCACATGTCAAAAAAAAAAAAAATCTACCATGTTAGATAATTTCAAAGGTTCCAGTAAGTAAGCAGAAGAGTAAATCACAAATTTTGCCAAGTCAGTAGCTGCTGAGCCAAATTGTAGTAGTTACGGGGGAAGCAGCAGGATTTTCCTTTACAAGAGCTGCAAGATTTCCTAGTTTTGTAAATTTAAATTTTTTGTCTGTCACTGCATATATATCAGTGAAAAGGAATTGTAAATCAAGTGAATGATTAAAGTTGTAAGTACTTGGGAATTCTGAATCCACATCACTGCTATCCAGCACAAATGGAATTTGAAAATGCTTGGAGGTCAGCATTTACAATATCTGGTTAGGAGTCCATGAAATAAATAATCAGGATTAAATAAGGTATGAGTTCAGCACTTGTTACTTCTTTCTTATGTTTAGTAAAGCAACAATCTGAGAATGAATCAGATGAATACAGAATGTTTTGTTATGTGGTTGGAGTTCAAAAGGAAGAAGCCTGATTATAAATGATTGAATTAAATACAAACAGACACCTCAAAACCGATGTGAAATATTTATTTTTATTACAGGATTTCTAATTTAAAGGCATTATTACTGAAATCCAGGGAGGTTTTACCAGTGAAGTGGAAAAACACTTGACTGACACAACATAGTTTGAAAATTCATCTCTCCATACACAACCTGAAAATTTGGTGTATTTTGAGGACAGATTAGGAATGGCATAATATTTAGATTTTACCAGTTGTTTATAGATCATATACATCCAAGCTATGGAGCCCATTATCTTTAAAATTACATGATTTTTTTCAGTTTCAGCTTTAGTCATCTCTTAGCTTGTCTTTCATGTAAATGAAAATATAGGACAAAAATAGTCTTACCTTACATAAGAAATTGTCCTTATATAGGCAGTAGTGGAGTTTAAGAGCTACGTAGGCCTTGTGCTGACATTTATTCTTGGGGTAAATTTCATAATATACAAGTCATCTTTTAACTCTGATTAGTTCACAGGTGCCTAAGTATGAGAGAAATCACTTCTCTTGTAACTTATTTGTGTGAATAAATGCAAATCCCTGCAATTACACCCCCCCATGATTTTGAATTTCAATTGTCTTGAAGATTCATGTCAGTAAAACTGAAATGCATGAATCTTTGTAGAGAGAAAAGCCAAAAAGAATTTGTGTATCCCCAGAAAGCTTCAGTGGATATCAGAGTGAATATATTTGATTCTTTCTTAGTAGCTTTTTCTTATAACCTGATTGTTTTTGGGTTTTTTTTAGACACTGAGCCACTGTGATGGGAAAAAAAGGATACTGCAGCTCTAAAATCATGTGAGATATATTTATATATATATATATATATATATTCTGAGCATCTATCAAAACATAACTCTGACAAAAAGAAGTTTTGTGAGCTTAAAGAATATGTGACATCTGACAGACTGAATTGAAAGGATTAAGGTGTAGAGAAACAGAGGCAGCATGAGAGACATCTTTGATTTATTCATTACTTTGTAATGCGACAGTATAAGCAAAGTAAGCAAGCAATTTTAGAAGTAATAAGTAAACAATTTCTATTTTAAAAAGAAGATTAAATGCTGGGTTTTATTAAGGATTTGCCCCTGCTACCTACCTCTCCACTGAAATTTTTAATCTTTTTTACATTGGCTTTTCTGGGGAAACTAATCAGTCTTCAGTTCATCTCAGGAGACAGAGTCAAAAGCTCGAATCCTGTGCCCATTTCTGATGTGTTTGCTGGTAATCCAATTAGATTCCTGCCTCTACTTACTGAATTTAAGCCTTATCAGTGTTGCAACTGCTGAAAAGAAATCTTGACATATTTACCAATTTGTATGACCATTTTTACTGGCTGCTTCTCAAATAGTTCTGTCTTTGTGTGAGAGTTCAAGTGGAATGTTTCAGTTAATCCTTTGGAAAAAGCCTCCATGCACTGCAGCTCACTTTGATATTGGTTTTTGGGTGGATTGAAATGCTCACACATTTTCCTGAGTGTACCATACTGTTATCTTTGCCTTTACAGGGTCATTTCTCCATCTTCATTTATTGGCAATATAGACATCATTTCTTTCTTTCAAAGATCACGGAGTATGTTATAAAAAGCTTCTCAAGTTTGTGTTGCAAAGATTCTGAAGAAAAACCCAGAGCTCAACAGTAAGCTGTGGTTGTAAACAGAAATAAGTGGTTTCTGCAGTGTTTGACTTTGTGCTAAACTAATATGATGTATAAATCAGATTTTATCTTTATTGAATGGCTGAAGATCCATAAGGATCTCACCTTGAAAATAACCTAAATTGGTATTCCACTCGCAGAAAAAAAACAAAAAAATGAGTATACTTTGAATTATGATCTATATCTTGAACATTTAATTCCTTTTGTATCTTGTGATGATGTGTACTCTATTACTGATAAAGAAGTAATTAATCTATAGATAGAAAACACAATCAAATTAACTTGTGAACAACAGGTAATTGCATTTCTTTCATGATACATTTATGAAAGTGATTCAGCATCACTGTAATAATGATATGTAATGAATCCAACCCATTAACAAAATAACTTTACTTAGGAATTAGTATTAGAGATATAGATTTGTACAACTCCTTTCAATAGGTCAGATTTAGCAAATGTTATACACACCTGCAGCCACTATACATTTTCCCAAATTAATTTGTAATATATGGATTTCTGCAGCTACAAACGGGGTTCTTTTGTCAAAAGAAAGGGCTTTCTGTTGCCTTTTTTAACATCGTGGAAGAGTGTTACATAAACTTAAACAGATGAAAGGAAATAGCATTTAATATGCTTAATTAAATTTTACAATTCTAAGGCTCATGGGGAAAATCTGATAATTACTGGGCAGCTTGTAAACTCTAATATTTCCAAATGAATTGTTTTCTTATTGTTGTTTGGTGTGTCCATTTTCTCTTCCAGATCGGTTCTCTCCACCTGGCATTGTTTTTGCAATTATATTGCCCTTGTGAGCCCTTTGTGGTGTGATCCATCATTTTCATTTCACTCCCAGTGCCTGATAGTCAAAGTAGATTGTGGGATGGCTGTGTAATATAAAATGTTTTATTTTGTTATTGTTCTTATTGCACAAAAAATTCTGAAAACTCTTCATTTTTTTAAAGCTCACATGCATCCTATCATCTCAATTCATGCATATTGCAGTGGGCCTGGAGGGGGATCCAGTCACACATTGATATTAGTCTAGAAACAAATATATCATAAAAACCAGTCCTACATGAGACTTACAGTGTCTAGTGGGCTGTCTGGACAATCACAAGATAGCAGGAAAAGCAAATATGTATGTAAAAAGAAAGTTTTATAGGAGAAGGGAACATTTTCCCATAGCAGAAATGTTTACAAAGTGTTTATGTAGAAATGGAAACATTTCTGTTTCAAAGAACAATTTGGTATATTTTTGCTCTCTTAGGACACATATCTTGAGTGTTTTGGAATATTCTGAATGCATTTCCCCCTTTCATATGAGGAGAAAATTCCCTCTGAACCCAAAGGTTTCTCTGTTTCTCTTAGTCTGAAAGCAGTGAAGACCAACGTTGCTGCTGAAGTACCACGTGAGTTTTGGTTTGAGGCTGTTTTACAGCTATTCCTGGACAAAGAGGTGTCTTGTTATCCTTGCACTCAAGGTCTGTGCTGCCATGGCAGAAAGCAGGAGTGATGCTGCAGTTTTGTTGCATGCACTCTTTCCTCCATGACACAGGTTTGTACGCTCATTTGTTCTTCTGAGATTTTGCTTCTGAGCAAGAATGCAAACCTTTCTTTGATGTTACTCAGGACATTGCATGGTTCACTATGATGAACTCATGTCAGCAAAATCCTGGATAAAATAGATTAAAAATAGTCTTGCTCTTGGATTGTGCAGTATTAGGCTCTGATGGTAAGCACAGTGGTAACTTTGTGATAGATTAAGATCAAGACACAATCAAATAAATATAAAAAAATAGTGGTACTTAGTCAGCCATTCATCATAGCAACACATTCATATCATAATAGACTGCTTCTCTTTTGTGTCTTTTGCTTGGACTGCTACATGAGCTTGTGATTTCACAGTGCAAATCCAGAAAGAGCAGGAAGTGAAGCTCATTCCCAGCATATCATAGACTTCCAAAAAACCCTACCCTGTACTGCAGCAAATGCAGCCCTTAGGGAGGTGAAATTGCATGTGGCACTGTGGGCTTCCTCTTGCCCTATGCTGAAAAAGCTATTAGTGTTACTGCAGAAAAATACATAAATAGTAACCACTTTTATTTTTCCAATGCAATTTTTGAGCTATATCATAAAACAAAAGTAAGAGTCTCTTTTATGTTCTAAAAATGAAAAGGCACATGAATGGACAACTTGGTTGACAGGCAGGGTGTTCTGGAAACTCAGGAAACTTGTTCTCCACAGGAATGCTGTCTGTTGGCTTTGGGCTTTGAATAAAAAACTTTATAACTGCTGAGTGCAATGCAAAGAAGGTACAGTTTGGCTAAAACTGAGGTTTGAACCTGACAAGTTGTTTGCTACTTGAATCATAAACGATGGTATTCCTGCAATCTGCAATTAGTGCCAAATGAATTACTAAACAAGGTTAGGAGATGTTGAAGTGGTTAACCCCACACCATCTGCTTTCCTGCCATATCTGATTCATGCCATGGAGAATGGGATCCAGGTCCAGCCTCCAGGGCTCTCTCCACACAAGGACAGAGGAAATAAGGCTCTTTGCATGTTTTAAACACACATTCTCTTCTTCCTTTCCTGTCTGGAAGGGACTGATTACAAGACCAGAGAAAGTAATTTTGAAAGTCAGATATCTTTTCTTCAGAGCTGAATAATGTTTGAGTAGCATAATGGTCTGAGGAAATGACTGCAGTGTGCTTGTTCTACCCCAGGTAGTTTCTTCATGTTTTTTGATTTAAAGTAGAAAAAAAGAGGCTATTGTCCTTTAAATTATTTGTACATTGCATTATCCCATATGGGGCACAAACACAAAAATGGCTTGATCTACAGTCTTTGAAAGCCAGCAGCCAGAGGCTGAATTTGTCATTTTAATTAAGCTGTAAATGCCCTCACAGCTCTTGGTCTTTATTTCACAGAAACATTTCAGTGCATTCAGACTTTAGTATCTTACTTTTGTGAGATTAGAAGCTGAGGAGAATTGCTAATCCTGTTTTTCTCCTCACAGTCGTAAATTATGATGGGGTTAAAGTCCAAGTGCTGTTCATATTCCTGTTGCACTTCACCTTTTGGGCTCCCTACCACCAGGAACTGAAGCCCTCATGGCTGGGGCACTGCCATACTAATGAGAGATAAGAATTCTGATTAAGGTCTGTGTTGTTACAACTTCCTTTAGGACTGCAGAAATCCACTTTCCTTCTCTGTGAGTGAATTTCCACACGATAAAATAAGATTTGACAGGACTTTTTAACTTCAGAGCAATGTTGTAAAAACAAGTATTTGCAGATTTTTGGGGTTTCAATGTATTACAGCAGCAGTTGCCATGTGAATATAAAGGAGTCACCCTATCAGTGCTGTCCTATCAATGTCTTGTGATGCCAGCAGTTCTTGTGCTCAAGGTAATGATTTCAATTCTCAGTGGAAAACTATTGCAATTCATTATCTCCAGTCCCCTCTTGTGCTTGCCTTGTGAGCATCCTGTGAGGGCCAATTAATAGTTTTGTACTTTGTGAGCAAACTACACACCCACTCACACACAGAGTTTTCCTGTGGCCCCAACTTCTGTTCCACTGCAAGGCGTGTCTTCATCAAAAAACCTACAATGAATAGTTTCAGTAAGAACCTAAAGCAAACCTTCAGCCAAATCAACTAAAATGAACAAGTCTCAGTACCATATACAGCTGGATTTTGAAAGCTCAGTTCTTCAGAAATATTGATAGGAAGTCTTTACTGTGAAAAGCTAATTTGATCATGAAAAATACCTCTAGTAAGGTGTATTTCAATTTTAGAAATTATGTTCTTCTAAATTTTGTGGACTTAAATTTTTTTTTCGTTATAGAACAGTACTTTAGGTAATCAGAAAACTAGTTAAGGAGGATTTTCTGTAATAATCATTTTACAGAATTCATCTCTTTCTGAAACTACTCAGTCTGTTTAAGTCTGAGTTTTGTGTTTGTGATTCACTAAAATCCTCCAGCCAACAGTGGGAGTTACAGTGATGCAAAGACTTCAGAACTGGAGTTTGATTCTTTCCCAATCTTTGTAAAATCAGAGTGAGAGTCTGGATAGAAATAATATCCCTGATCCTTATGCCACTGTGTAAGGAAGCTACAATCTGTCTTTTGAACCCATTTTTATCTATAGTATCTTTCCTGAGCTCTTATCTTTCAACGACTAAAATAAACAAGAATTCTGGAGATTCCACTATTAATATTGTAAAAAGTACCCTTGAATGTGTTAATTTCAACCAAGATGTGCTTCTTGTAGCCCCAGCTAAGTCATAATGGTGCCTCATGATTGTGCTTGTGTTGATTAAAATTGTATTGCCAATTGCTGCCAGGTTGCACTAAGTGCATCACTAAAAAAACAGATTTCTGTTCATTTTTGCTGTGCTTGGCTCAGACTCAAAATTTCTGATTATTTCTTTTTTTTGTTCTCCAGTCATACTTGGCCCAGACATTTCTCATTTAATGCATACAGAGTTGTCCATCGTGAATTCCCTTCTCCCAGCTGAATTTCTCAATCCATCATCTTTGGAATCATTGCACTCCTTTTTGTACTGGTTCATTCTCAACAGCCAATCTGTATTTTCATTCCTTGTGTTCATGACCACAGTCAGAATTTATTTCTGTGCCATCTCGATCAATGTTTTATGAAAAAAGATTCACCACATTGTATTGTCACCGTGGCACTTCAGTCTTTTTGGTTTAGTCTGTACAGCTGTATTTTACTTCCTCATTATTTGCTGTTTTGTGCAGTAATTGTATTTTGCAAATATAAGAGATCTCAAGAGTATCCTTAGGGTGAGTATGAGCTTCATCAGATAAAGGTTTCCTCTATGTTCATCTGGTTTTGTTATATGCTCTTTATAGTTATTGTTCATTGGGGGCCACTGGAATGTCAAAGATCATGGAACAGCTCCTTGTGACTTATTCCAGGTAAGTTAACCATAAAGAGTTTATAAAAAAAATGAACATTAATCTGCTTGAGTGTCTTACTTAACTACTGTGCTGCTAAGAGGGTAATAGGATCTTTGATTTTAATACAAAGGTGGAGTGTTACCTGTGCTTGTCATGACTTGTCAACACATTGCCAAAATAGAGCAATCAAAGAGGCCATGGGAGTCAAACTTGAGATTTCCAGTGTTTCCCACACACTAAACACAACATCAGTGGAACTCTAGTTATGGCTGGTATGGAATGAAGATTTACCATTAAAAACAGTTTTAATGGGAGGCTGACCTAAAGCAAGGAAAACTTTCTTGTAACTGAAGAAGAATTTGAGGCTGACAGGTAAGAGTGGAAAGAGTCCAACCATTGCACGACTCACATCCCTGGGGAATTACATTTTCCCAGAGAGATGAAAAGAGAGTTCAATTATGAAAATTAGGCAGTGGGCAGAATAGTTAAGTGCTGGTCATTTAAGAAAAGAAAAAAGTTCTTTCTAAAATAACTGTATAATTATGCAAAACAGGAGCCTCTTTCCCTACTTGCAAGGTGAAAATCTCAGCACATGTATTAAGGAAGAATTTCTTCCCAGGACTTTCTGATTCATGTCAGAAAAACAGGACACTTGTGTTTGCATTCAGCACCTCATTTGGAAGATGTTTCTAAATCCTGCCCTTTGGGATGTGTTTGGCATTGTTTTACCACAAAATTCACAGAACTTATTTCTATAGAATTTTTCATGAGTAGACTCCAGCCTGAGCAACACTTCTCACTTCTGCCAGAATAGTCAGATACAGAGAATTACACCTGAGAGTTGTTCAGAGCTCTTGGTAATGTAAATGCTGAGAATTATTTTGTGTCTTTTACTGATTTTTTTGGTGTGATATATTTGGTATGATATATTACATTTTTCATATTTTTTTCTTTATGCTGTTCCAGAAAAGCATAGGAAGGAAGGTACTAAAGGTCCAAAGAGAAATCAGATAATGGTCCTTTCAAAAGAAGTGACAAAGTTCATAGCTTAATTACAGTGGCAAGATTTAATAAATGTTATTTTCTTAGCAAAAGCTGCAGAAAACAAAAGATTGCAGCTGACTAATGACATATTTTAATGCTGAATATAAAATAGAAAGTAGGTATCATTGCCATGTCACTTTCACAAATTTTCAAAGCAATGATTTTTTTAAAGATCAACACTTTTCTCATCATCATCATCAAAAAATAGCAAGGTGAAATCAGGGGCAGAACTCTGTGTTCAATACCAGGCTGGAAAAAACAACCTTACTGGAACAAAGCCTCACCAAATGCCATTTTGTGTATTGTGGCCCAGTGGAATTTGCTGTTTGGGCTAGGCTTGTGCAAATAACACAACTATGGAAAAGCACAGTAGGAATGATGTAGGTTACATCAAATTACCATTGTGTAAGGGAGAGAACAAAAGGAAGATATTAAGATATGTTAAGAGTTAGTTCTAGCACAGCTCAGCTCAGCAAGGAGCATCAGGATGTGCTGGAGTACAAAAAAGGGGTCCACAAAAGGCAATGTAACAAATCACTTCCTTTCAGCAAGATCCATTTTGTTTACCTTGTTGAACCAGAGTGCAGAGAGTGCTGAAATGCCACAAACAAATTGTGCAAATCTCAGTAGAGTGCATTAAGGGGTGTCATAAATATCTTTTAAAGGTTGGCTTTCTTGCCACTTGTAAACAAAAATTCAGCCTTTTATGTGTATAATAGGTCCTTAGTCTGTTGGCATCTTGATTGTTATAGTCAGAACATAATCACTACTCTGTGAACTTTGCAATTATCTGCCTTGTTCATTTGGCTATTTTTAGAAGGAAAGCTGATATGAAAGCCAATTATGAGTTCCCTTGATAATGGACATTCTTATACCAGAATTTTTTACACTACTTTGACAGGGTGCACTGTTAATATAAAGAAAGTTCTAGAAATGCACAAAACCCTCTCATCTGCCTGATATTTTCTCAAATGTAAAATACCATACTTTTAGAACTCCTACTCTGCAGAACCAAGACTATAAATAACCCCATAAAGCTGGGAGTTGCTCATTTATCTCTCTTCCTAAAGAAGATCCTAAAGATAGGTAATGGACTCTGACATAAATGAACAATGCAAAAAGTTCCTTTATTTGTGAATAAAACAGGAAATTTGTTTTGACTGTGTTCAGAGAAAGCTTCTGTCAGGATTCATTCACCTTCCCATCATTAAAATGCTAATTCCTACCTTTATTATTCTAGGTATATACTGGGCTACTTTAGCCACTTTTAGATTGATATTTCAGTTAAATCTTGTCTTTCCCTTTGCCATGCTGCCAACAAAGAAATGTGCAAATTAGGAATGTATGTTTCACAGAAAAAAATTGTATTGTTTTGGTCTTAAATCACAGTTGGAATCCTTTTTCACTTCTTTACATATGTGTAAAAGAAAGTAAGGATTATTTAAGAATGGATTTATTTTTCTGACTTAATTTTCTTCCACAGATGATTCAGATCCCATTTTCTGTCATTTAACAACCACGTGGATGCACAAAGGAAACTCAGATAAATGAGAATCGTGTGGAGTATGTCCCTGCAGATGTGTGTTCATAGTTCTGCACATGCATGGGCAGCAGAAATGTCCCAATTCCACTTTGCAGAAAAGACATTGGTAGGCATTTCTGGAAATAGTTAAATTTTTTTAATGTAAATCACTTTGTACCAACAAGGTGTGAGTGTAGAATGCAGCTCCAGGTGTAATGCACACACATCCACGATGTTCAGATGCCTTAGCTGAGCCTCCATTGTTTAACATAAACCATCCATTTTATCAGAACACACATTGTGGGCCACCCTCAACACCTTCCATTGGAAGATGCCTGGTGGTGTTAAATTAGTAAACCTTGTGGTTTTGATAGTTGTTTGTATTGATAAAGAATGAATATCTGTATGTTCAAATTGTAATTATGACAAAACCCTGAAGACTGAGCTGAGCTTTGTTTTAGAGAGATTAACTTGGGTCCTTCTTACCCTGGTAAAGAAATTTTGCTTAAAATGCATCTTGAATTTATTGAAGTGGATGAATCTGGGCAGATTTTGAGCTCCTGATGTTAATGACTCACAAGAAAATCAGCTTATAAATAAAGTAACTTCATTTTCTTTCCTTAGTTTTAGTAGTATCAGCAGTGGCAGCATTTGTGAATGCAGTTGCTGAAGGGCTAAGGGAGTTGTACAAGCACATTGTTGCTCACCTGAGGATACAGGAGTTAATTGCAGAACCTTCTCACCTGACAGGTCGCTACACAGACATAAAAGTGCTCAGAAATATAACTTAATGCTTTTTGCACTGTTTGACTATGGCTAAAGAGAGAATTTTGGTCTCTAGAGCATCCTTATCAGCACTACACTCACTCTCAAATTTTCCTTCTCTGGGTTAGTGTCTGGAAAAACTTAACATTCCTTATTTTTCTTCAGGAAAGGAAAAAGTGAGAGATATTATTTCTTGAAATTTCCCCAAGAATATCTGAAGAATATCTGACTTCCTGAAATGTGCATGGCAGAAAGGATGAAAAGCCTGTGCAGGTAAAAAGATGTACCAGATATTTATAAATTAGTTCTCTTGGCTTTTGCCTTATTAAAGCTCCCAATGAACATTCCTGAACTCGAGTTTGCCTTGTAAAGGTAATTTCAATCAGAAGGGAGTCTGTTCCTGTAGCTACTATTTATTTATTTATTTTATAACTACAATGAACTAAAATTATTTTACCTAAGAGTGCATGTTCAAGAAATTTTAGAAGGATCTCAGCATGACAACACAGCCAGTAGACTGTGAGTTTGGTGGGGTTTTGTTGTTTTTTTTTTAGGGAACAGTTTCAGTCTGAAGTTATTATTTCTACTTGTGGATAGTAAGTGCTGTGAGTGTGGTGGCTGTGTGCAACATTCAGTGATGAATCCATTGCAGGGTGTGCAGGGATGGTGGTGCAGAGAATGGAGTGAATGTTCAGCTCACAGCCAGTGCTTTCACAACTGGCACATCAACAGTCCCCTGTGTGGAGCTCTGTGCTCATAAGGAGAGCATTGCTTAGTGCTGGGAGCTGGGTAATGGGATTCAAGAGCCCAGCACAGAGGGATTTAGTGTTCTTCTTGAGCTCATCAGAAACCTCACCAAATTCTTTGGCATTGGGCTCTTTTAGTTAATGGGTGTAGGGAAGAATATTGACCAAAATGAAAATTCATTTCAACTCTATTCCTGTTGGATTTAGGTGGGAGGTAGATGGCTAATTGTTTTATGTGCCTTTTATAGAGATCCACATGGGAACGTGATGAGCCATTCCTAAACACAGAGCAAGCTATCTGCTGCCTACTGAAGGCTCCAGTTCCAACTAATTAGCTACACAGGCCTAGTCTTGAACAATTCATGAAGCTTTTGACTTCAGTAGAGGAAAGGAATTAATCCATGTTAGCCTGAAAGATCTGAACCACCTGGACAATTAGGTCCACTTAACTCTGAGTTTAACAACACACTTCAGTAAAACCTTGAACCTTGGGCTTCCATGCCAAGATTAACTCTTGGGATGTAATTTCCACATTCTAATTTCTGACACAGGGTTTTGACACAGTTATAATGCCCAATTTTTAAAGTAGTTAAGTTTAATTCAGTTCTCAGGATCTCATAAAAATGGTAATTGTATTCATAAACTACAAATGGTTTGGCTTTTGATCTCTATATGAAAACCCCTGTCCCTGCTTGTGTTCAACAATAGTTAAGCAATGCCCAGAAGCACATAATAACACAGTGAGAGTTCCCACACTGATAGATGTGAGGAAATTTGCTATAGTATACTGCAGCTGAAAACCACAAGATTTTTCTAAATTTAGAGGTTGATATGGAGGTTTTACTGACATGGGATAGGAATAGGGTAGGTCTGAACTAATATTAACTAGGGGTTTTTCAGGAGTTACTCTGTCATCAGTGTACAAAAGAATATCAGCTCTTTACAGATTAGTCCTGATTTGCATATACAAATTATTTATTTGGATGACTTTTGGGCTGTCTCTGTTGGGATGGGTGACTTGGTGTCATAGCCTAATGAGGTTGTGACAACAAATATCTCACAGCTTTCCCTGCCTTGTGCACAGACAGACAAAGGGTATTTCTGGCTGCAAATCCTCCCCTGCTTGTGGCAGCTCTGTGGGAATGGGAGGGAAGGCAGCATGTGATTTCCAGAACACTATTTCCTGTTCCCTCTAGAGAAAAGGCTGGATTCTTCATTCAACATACAGAATTTAATATTTTCTTGGGTTAAATGCACCTTAGCCCTCCCAAGCATTACTGTAAATGATCCTCAATGTTCTGAAATGCAGGTCTTCTTATAAAGGGTAATTTTAAAAGTGTTTTTAGAAACTCCATTTATGCATCTGTGCTTACAGGCTTGAGTCTTTAGCAGGAAATGTTCTAGTCCAGTAAATTTATGTTTATCATCTAATTTATGTGTAAAAATCAGTGTAAGCAGAGGCTTCTAATATGATTTGGAGTGCTACAACTACAATGGTGTATCCCTACTTTTAGTCTGATCCTACAGTTCCCTCATCCATGTCTTCCATTCATATCCATTTCTTATACAGGAATCATAAAAACATATTTACTAGAAATTTACCATCATCTATCTTCCAGAAGTTCATAGAAAAAGCCTTTTTTACCTACAAATATATATGTGAGCTATGTTTGATGCCGTACTTAACACCTAAATTTCCTTTTTTACATGGCTCTTCACTTAACAGCTTGCTTCTGCATGTTCCTGGAGCATGAGATACCTGAACTTCCAGCTAACAACTATTATCTATTTTAACAGGAATAGAATAGTTTATAGCTCTTGTCTTACAGATGTTTCTTTCCAGTTCTTCCTCAAGTAATGGTTGACTCAATAATGCAAATTTACATTAATTACTAGCCTACTACCTGATTTTTCTCCAGAATATTCCTTATAAAATCCCAGGGAGAAATAAGTCTACTACGCCCTCGTAATGATTTCTGATCTGGACAAAAATATATGTAAACAGGGATTTAGATCTGATATTTTCAGGTTTTATAATCATTATGTTTTGTCTCAGCATAGTTGGAAAACTACGTATTCAGAATAATACATTTATTCTTAAATGCAGAAGTAGAGAAAATCCAATGACATGGTAATTTAAGTAATTCTGTGAAACTAATTCATCTCCTTCATGATTTAATTAAAATAACAGTTTCCAGACTGCAGATCCATCCTTCTAACTACTACTTGGCATATCTGTAAGAAGGCACAGTGCATGATCCAGGTTCTTGCATTTCAAGTAAAACCAAATTATTAGGAGAGAGAAAAGAAAACAAAATAAAAGGTGGTAAATAACTCTTGTTATACTGGATAGAAAAAGGATGTCAGCATTATGATTGATGTGGCTGTGGGTATCTTGAAAATCTCTTTCCTCATTTAAAAGTTTTCTCTCCAGACTACCCTTATTTTTTTTTTTCTTCGCTATTGTCGTTTTTCAGAATAGCCTTGATATGAGACCCTGTCTGCTCAGAATGACTGGAGAAATATTCAAGTCTAAAAATAGAACATCTGTGATATTTTTATCCTGTTTTCTGAGTAAATCCATACTCTGGTACAGAAATCATTCTCCAAGTAAAAATATAATCAGTTTTTACTGCCATTCATCCTAAACTCAATGGTAGATGGCCATGGTTTTGCACTTTCCTGAGAAAATATGAAAGGGCTGCTGTTCTCTGGAGCAACAGCTTCCTTGGATTATCCTGTTGAAGCACAGCTAATGAACAGATGTGCTATTCATACAGGTTGTGTAGAACTGACTGAGGATGGGCTGTATTTTAGTCTGCTAAGTGTCTCATTAAATACTGCCAGTCATTTTCAAAAGAAGAGTACTTGAGCCAGATTCTTTGACAGGGGAGTCTTACAGAGCCTAGTTAGTAAAATATGAATAAAATATGAACTTCCTGAAGTGATACAACCGCTGGGAGAGAAAACTTACTTGTGGAGGCAAAGAATTCATTGCTACTTTGGTAAGGGTCTCTAGCACTGAGAAGAGGGGGAAATGCAAGTTCTGAATCATGTTTTCTGCACATCTGAAATGTCTTAGTGACCGCAGTCTTTTCACTTGATTATTCCCAGTTCCCACTGCTGCAACATTTTGCTTGTTTTGAAAGGAGCCCCTGATCTTACAGGATGTGTTGCCTTGAGAGGTTAATAGAAATAATAGTGAAGCAAGCATAGGAAAGACCAGGAGAGCAAAAAGAGAAGGTTAAAAGGGAAGTAGAATAATTCGTGGGGTAGAAGTGAAGTAACTACTGAGAATAAGAGTGTAGTTCAGTCTTAATTGCTGCACAGATTACAGCAGGAAGGTGAGTGTTGGACTGAGGCCAGACCCTGCCAGTGTGAATTGCAGCAACTGGGGAAAACCATAAATTTATACTGGGCATAGAAACATAAATGAAGCTCTGTAAATCTCATGTTCCCTTTGCATGAAAATGTCTTAAGTTGTTGAGCATTTTTTCTGGCACTGTATGCGTAGCTAAGCAGTAATGCATATTTCTCACCTACATCACTGTAAAACAGGACAAATCTGTGTGACAGCATACCTTATGATACAACATTACATTACCATCAAAGACAGAGACATGTAGGTATTCTCTCTTTGTTCTACCAAAAATATTATCCCCATCAATGTGAAGGAACAGAGGAAATGTAATAACTCTTAAATAAAGATTGCTCTTTGAATACTATGAAAATACAAAGCTGAATGAAATGAATCACAGTATTCATCTGCAAATACTTAAAGCTTCTTTTTTGCTTTTAAATCAGTTAAATATTGGCTCAAGTAAGACCTCTGAGCTAGATTGAATTGCATGTAGTTATGTGATCCCTATTACATTAGAAAGGATTTTAAAAGGCACAAAAAAGCTATTCTGCTTCTCCCATTGTCAGTTATGTGTGCATTATGTGTGCATAGAATCATACACCACAGTTTATTTATCTTTGCTCAAGAACATGCTTTAGCAATTAAAAACAAAAAGAAGAGTGCTCAAAAAGGAATACCAAAGTTATTGGTCTGTTTCTACTTGTCTTTTTTACTCAGATGACAACTGAATTTTTCATTTTAACAGTCACAAGATAATAACAAGACAATACATCTGAAATTTTGAAAGAGAAGTAAAAGCTAAGTAAGCCATTATCTTTTCCCCCAAGTCCTTGAAACATCTCAAAAAATAAATAAAAGGGTGTTCAAATCCTACTGATAAAAAACAACATAAGGTTTGTTAGAGAATGAACTGACTGAACTCTGGAAAATGCCCTTAGAATTAAACTTTACTGATGTAGGAGTATGTCTAGGTATTCCTAATCACTTAATAAGTTTACCTACAGTAACTCTGGTATTTTTATGGCTTTGTGTATGTCCTTGTGCTGAAGTGATGGTAGGGGTTTGATCCATGACTTTGGTATGCTCCTGTGCCAAGTTACAGAAGAATCTGGGTTTTGGTGTTGGAAATGAATTTATGGAATGTTTAACTGCATCCAAGAGCTCCCAGGTTTTGGACTGCTTTTGTGCTGACAGAAGACATCATATTTTAATGGTATTCGGGATGACTTTAGTGATTTATCTATATTTTTCACTTTATATTGACTATGGAACTTGAAGTATTGTGACTGTTGAAAAAGCAGTTAGCTCTAAGTGCCCCTTATATGTTTCACAGTACTCTTGGCAAGACTTGACGCCTGCCATTCAGTGTGTTTATTTGGCTGATCCTCCACACTCCTATATAGTCAGAGGTCATCTACTGACATGAGTGGGGTTACAGGTATGGGCAGTAACTGATGTGGGCAGGAGAGACACACAAGTACATGGATAACATGGGTTGTGCTGCTGGGGATCTAAAGAGAAATAGTCACCAAGCTCTCTTGGTTTGTCTGTGGAGGAGGACCTAGGGAACGAAACAAATGCCTAACCCACTTGCTGCACATGTTGAATTTGTCTCCAGCTGCAAACACCTCGAGGCAAAGTGTCTGGTGTGAGCACTACCCTTGATTTCTTCTCAATTCAGTCTTTTCTCTCTCCACGAGGGGAAGTAGGAGTGCCTGCAGTTTGTACTGAGATGTTAGAGTTGGACGTGTAGTGTCAAATGTGGCCAAGCTGCATTTTAATGGCGATACCTTACAGAGAGTGGAATGTGCCGCAGCTTCAATTTTCCAGGTGCAAAAGAAATAGGCAGTTTATACCCTGCCCGTGTTGTAGCAGGAAGAGTGAAATTGCTGCAGCGATTTCAGGTGTTAACTCTGCCAAATACACAACGGTACCCTCTAGTCATGAACTAGGACCTACTTTCTGTTTAGGTACAGAATTATGAGTGAAAGTTAATTTGGCTTTATTTTTGAGATGGCAGCGGGAGCCTGGGCGTGCGGGGCAGGGGCAGCTTGTACTGCTGGGGGGGCTTGGGGCCGAGCGAGTCAGCTCTCCTCTTTTTCTGGGAGATTTGATCCAGGCTTGGGTTTGGAATTCTCCGAGAGACCTCAACAAAGCGTTTCGCTTTTGCGGGCACCCCCCGGGAGGAAAGGCCGGCGCTGGCAGCATCGCTCCGGGCGGACAGCTTGGTCCGCCAGCCCAGGCCGGGCGTGAACCTCTCGTCTCCAGCGAGTGGGGCGTTGATGGGACGCGGGGCGAGGCGGGGGCAGCAGCCGGAGCAGCGNGCACGGATTGCCCAGCGCTGCTTCACCGACCTGCTGCGGGAGCCGGACTTGGAGCCACCGGGGATCGCCTGCCCCTTCGTTCCGCCTCACACACCACAGGCACACGCACACCGCCTTCAGTTTCCCTCTGGGGACGAGACCGTCGCTCGCCGCCTCGTCGCCGATGCCGAGGCTGTGGAGCGGCTGTGGCGGTGACGAGAGCCCCCAGCCCCGGCCGCCTCCCCGGCTCCCGGCGCGGAGGGGGAGGGAAAAATCGTG
>VXBI01012751.1:106026-137793 GCA_013397375.1 Toxostoma redivivum
GAGGGGCAGGAATAACTCGTCAACCTGTGGTGCGCACTGACCACAGCCACCTGCGACTGTGATCAGCCGGCACAGCCTCCTCAGGACCGCTGTCACCCGCTGCTTACACCGGCGGGGACAGCGCTGCTATTTCTCTGCCTAGGATCAGTAAGTATAACAGCGTTTTTAGGATCTTCTGCATGACACGTAGGTACGATTTTTAAAATAGCGTCATTTAATAGATCGCGCTCACCTTCTCTCGTGTATTAATAGATATGGCTATAAATGAGGGTTCTGTTTCAAAGGGGGGTGTGAGGGGCTGTGTATTTTTGTGTGTGTGCTTGCATGTAGATGTTGCTTCAGTGCACCTGCAGTTGTTTTCTTGACATCACGGTATTTTCACTTGGCTGGGCATTGTACGTGCCTGTTTCCAAATTAAATCCAGGGAGATGTTCATTGTGATCGAACACAGTTCTGCTATAGATTAAAATGTAACATTCTCATAGTTGGTGTGTTTCTGCAAATACGACAAAAGGTCTTCGTGTAGATACATTTATTCTTTAATGTTTCATATGGATATATGTAGGTGTATCTCTTACGTATGTGCTCAAAGACCTGAATGCATTGTGTGTTGCAGTATTTTTATTAGTGTTTATATGTGTTGGTGTTTCAGAAGCATGCATATGTTTGTGTATGGAAGCAAGTGCTTATATGGGTGGGGATTTTGTATCTGTCTATATATATGTGACATACCCACCCACATCCTTACCCACAGAGTCGTTCAAAATCTCTGTGCATGTGATGTGGGTGTGTGTGTAATGTAGAAGTGTGAATAGTGTGGGCAGGAGAAGATTTGAATGCCATGGTAATAGATGACACAGTTTCATTTGATCGGTGTGACCTTTTAGGAAAACAATCCAATATTTTCCCTTTTTGTTTTGTTTATTTTTGTGTGTTTGTGCATGTGCCTCAGGTTAAGTGCTTCTTCTGCATGACCATAACCAAAGGGTGACCCATCCACTCCCTTATGTCCTATGGGGACCTCAGAGCCAGTTTCTCAGTCTTCATCTCCTCCTCCTCCTCCTCCACTCCTCCTCCTCCTCTTACCACTGCTGCTGGTGCCCTGGGTGCTGCTCCCAGGTTTGAGACATTGTTGACAGGCTGAAGAAAGGATTTGCAAAGACCTCCTCACTGTGTAAATGAAGTGATGGCTGGAATTAACTTCAACTCTCCAAGTAAAGATATTAAACAGTAAGTCTGCTAGGCCAAAGCATTACCAGGAACAAATAATGAGGAAAGAGACTATTTGCATTTGGTTTCAAAGATGAGCTAAAACCATCTGTGGAGAACAGGTACCCTTTGGTTTGCATCTTTTTTTTCCTGAGGAATGCAGCCTTTATAGCCCGTGAGGCAGTCATGATTCTGATCAGATACAGCTGTGGTTGCTGCAGGAGATAAATGAAAATAAAGGGGCTCAGTGGATGGAAGAACAAGGTCTCAGCTGTTCTCTGGTTCATTTTGAGAATTTCATCTTTTCTCATTAGCAAAAGAGTAGTTTGTGTCAAACCTTCCGGAGAACAAGAAAATGAGGATCTGTGGTTTTCCAAAGTACAGATTCAGTGTTACAGCTGTGTTGCCATACTCGATGCATGGGGGACTGTCCTCCAAATGCAAATGGCTTTGAACTTCCAAGCAAAAGTTAAGGTGACACTGTAAATAGAACAAAACCTATTGCAGGAAGTGATTAAAACCAACAGAAAGAAGCAGTTTCAAGATGGAGGTGGCGATGGTGAGCGCAGACAGCTCGGGGTGCAACACGCACATGCCCTACGGCTACGCGGCCCAGGCGCGGGCCCGTGAGCGGGAGCGGCTGGCGCAGTCCAGGGCGGCTGCAGCTGCGGCGGTGGCGGCGGCCACGGCGGCGGTGGAAGGGGGCGCGGCAGGTGGAGGGGGGCCCTACCACCACTACCACCAGGAGCAGGGCCGCGGGGCCTCCTCCTCGCACGGCGGGAGCGCGGCGCGCAGTGGCCTGCCCCACCGCCACAGTGGTAAGAAGAGGAAGAAAGGGAAAAAGAGGAGCCACCACTTGGGAGGTAGGGAGTGTGGGGCCTCCTTCCCCTGCTCTGAGCTGCTGCCACTCAGTGGTTCTGAGGAGAGAATACTGAAGGACTTGAGTGAGGAGGAAGAGGAGGATGAAGATGAGGATGAAGACGATGAGGAAGAAGGAAAGCTCTACTACAGTGATGACTATGGGGAAGATGAGTTTTCGTACTCGGACCAGCCACCCGATGATGGTGGAGGCCCTGGGGGTTACAGCTCTGTCCGCTACAGCGAGTACGAGTGCTGCGAGCGCGTGGTGATCAACGTGTCGGGCCTGCGCTTTGAGACCCAGCTGAAGACATTGGCTCAGTTCCCGGAGACGCTGCTGGGGGATCCAGCCAAGCGGGGCAGATACTTCGATCCTCTCAGGAACGAGTACTTCTTTGACAGGAACCGGCCCAGCTTTGATGCCATCCTGTACTACTACCAGAGCGGGGGCCGGCTGAAGAGGCCGGTCAATGTACCCTTTGACATCTTCTCTGAGGAGGTGAAGTTCTACCAACTTGGGGAGGAGGCCATGCTCAAGTTCAGGGAGGATGAAGGTTTTGTCAAAGAGGAAGAGGAAAAGGTTTTGCCGGAGAATGAGTTTAAGAGGCAGGTTTGGCTGCTGTTTGAGTACCCAGAAAGCTCCAGTCCAGCCAGAGGCATTGCCATTGTCTCTGTCTTGGTCATCTTGATCTCCATCGTCATCTTTTGTCTGGAGACTTTACCAGAGTTCAGAGATGACAAAGAATTCGTCATGTCCCTGAGCTTAGGGAAGGGGCTTTCCAACGAGTCTCTTCGCCTGGACGCTGGGGAGCACACCATCTTCAATGACCCTTTTTTCATTGTAGAGACCGTGTGCATCATTTGGTTCTCCTTTGAGTTTACAGTGCGCTGCTTTGCATGTCCGAGCAAAGCACACTTCTTCAAGAACGTCATGAACATCATAGACATTGTGTCCATCTTGCCTTACTTCATCACCCTGGGCACGGACCTGGCGCAGGAGCAGGGCAGCCAGCAGGCCATGTCCTTTGCCATCCTGAGGATCATCCGGCTGGTCAGGGTGTTTCGCATCTTCAAGCTCTCCAGGCACTCCAAGGGTTTGCAGATCCTGGGTCACACGCTCAGGGCCAGCATGAGGGAACTTGGCCTCCTCATTTTTTTTCTTTTTATTGGAGTCATTTTGTTTTCCAGTGCTGTTTACTTTGCAGAAGCTGACGAGCCTGCCACCCATTTTCAAAGCATCCCAGATGCCTTTTGGTGGGCTGTAGTGACCATGACTACAGTTGGTTATGGGGACATGAAACCCATAACTGTGGGTGGGAAAATAGTCGGGTCCCTGTGTGCCATTGCAGGAGTGTTAACCATTGCTTTACCAGTGCCAGTGATTGTCTCCAATTTTAACTATTTCTACCATAGAGAAACTGAGAACGAAGAACACACACAGATGATGCAAAATGCGGTCAGTTGCCCTTACCTCCCAACAAATTTACTGAAGAAATTTAGAAGCTCATCATCTTCGTCCACAGAGGATAAATCAGAGTATTTGGAGATGGAAGAAGGAGTTAAAGAATCTCTTTGTGTAAAGGAGACTAAAAGTCAGGACACGGGGAATAGCAGTGAGTCAGAGAAGAAAAACTGTGTAAATTCAAATTCTGTGGAAACTGATGTGTAATTTTGAGCGTTTCCAAATATATTTATGCATTAAAGAGTGCAGTGAAAATAATGAAATATGCAAACAAGAGTCTGCAGCATACAGTAGTATGCCATTTAATGGTTAAATACAAATAGAAAGCATTGCTAAACATGTATTACATATCAAGTAAGTGGTACAACTTGAGGAAAGGATTGCTAGATCTGATACATTTTCAGACTTTATATTTTTATTAGAATGCAAGTGTTTTGCACATGAGGCTAAAAAAATTTATTAAAACCAAGTCAGTTTTAAAGTGGGTGCATGAACTGTCGACATCACTAATAACAGCTCTGTGGTAAAAGTTGGCATTCAGAGGTATTTACTATGTAAGAAACAATGAAGTTTGGTAGTCATTTATCTATTTATCAGTGCTTTAATAGCAGCTACCATAAATCATTGGATACCATAATCATTGTTTTTCAAATGGTAAATTTATTGTAAAAAGATATTCTACAGAAGATAGATCTAAATTTTTTTTTCTTGAAATCTATAATGCTTGTTTTTAACTGGAAATTTACTTTGAAAAGGCTGTTGACCCTCCAGAAATTGTTTATTTTTATAACTCTCTTTGGAGGCATTGCAGCACTTGTTGTCTAATAATGAAAGAAATGAAGTAAGAGAATCGTTAAACCTGGTCTGACTGCAAAGGCAAAATGACTGGAATGCTCTTTTGCACTACTTTATATGCTGGAGATATACTGAAAGAGACTTCATACTGTGAATGTTTACTAATGTAATAGTTCAATGACAATCATTGGAAGAGTGAATTCTGCATCATATTTTATTGTTTCTTCTTTCTCTGTGATGCTGATGGCAAAACAGCTAACATTACATTAATTCCATACTCTTTTAATTATGAATATCTGTGATCTGGAAAAGGATTGTAAAGTAAAATTTTCTAATCAAATTTATTTGAAATCGGTGTTTTCTCCTGGTGCCCTCGAGAAGTATCAACCTAATTTATATCTTTTTTCCTGCTTAATTTAGCATTCAGAATCTATGATTAGTACACACACTTTGTCAGTATTGAGGAAATTCGGTGTATGGGAGGAGAAGGTAGAAGTAATAAGATACTCAGATGTTACAGTACTGACAATTGAGGATTGCTAACTTTTAATAATGTGCTATTATTGGTGCTGCATTTTCCCTTGATCACAGCTTTCACCCATGTATATTTGAAGCAACATTTAAGTTCTAAATCAGGCATTTTGGGCTTCAAAATGAACGTATAGGGTCCCATGAAGTCCTTGTGAAAACATTCCATGGTTTCTTTTCACTGATTCTTAGGCCAGCTATGTTTTACTAGGTGTCAAAACCTCCCACTGTCCTTTTAAGGAGGTTCAGGTAGGTAAAGATTACCTGGCTTGCAGTATATTCCAGAGTCCAGAACGAGATAAGTAAAATATTGCTGTACACAACATAAATAATAGATTCAGAACAAGTTTTTTTTCAAACTTACCATTACCAAGGAAAGGCACAATTAAGCTGTAACTGTTTTTGAAGAGGCACTGTGGAACATTCCAGATTATAAAACTTGAACCAAATTGGCATATGCACTTTAAGGTCTGGGACAGACTATTATGGGAGAAAAAATGGACTTACCAACACCATGGAATTACAGTAGTTTGCAATATTCATTGAAAGCTGAGTGGAGGGTTTTTGCAGGGGGGAGAACTTGTAAGTGGCTGACTTACAGCAACAACAAAAGCACTCTGAATTGGGCATCCACGATATTACACATGATCCATTAGATAAGTCTTGTTTGCTGAATCCAGTGGCACCAAACAGAGCTGCAGACATAGGCTTCTCTTTAATGGTTGGGTTTTGCCTTCATAGTTTTTCTGTGAGTCTCTTCAAAAAGTTTCTCTGCTTGTCTTCTTTTGCATTGCAGAAAAATAAAAAAAAGGACACACACAAAAGACTGCGTTGTGCTGAGCTCTGCTTCAAAATGTGTGTTTAAGTGTCTGATTCCTAATTTAAAAACATTGAACAGGCTTCACTATATTTTGGATGTGAAGTATTAAAAAGAGCTCCTTTTTATTATGGTGGTGTTAATTCCAACTGTGTTTTGAATGAAGTGATTCAGTAATTTTATATTATGGGCATTTGCCAAAATTTAATAATATATTATATTTCACTCTAGCTCACCTGAGTTAAATGTGCTAAATGCTTTTTTCTACAGGGGCAATATCAGCAGTGAGGATGAGCCAGTAAGAACCTGTAACTGGAAGTATTTCTTTCACAGATAGCAGTTAATGGTCTAAAGGGCATGAGGGTTCTCTTCCTGAATGGCTTGGTACTAGTTCTGCCTGACACCAGAGACCATTTAGTGCTGGGACCATGGCAACGAGGTGGAAGTGAAAGAAATACTGACTAGGTAAATAAAGAACTTAGAGAAAATAAGTAGTGTGTGTTTGCAGTACTGATGGTTGAAAGGGGAGGTGGTCCATAAGAGGTGGCATTTCAGACCTCTAATGGAAATAAGAAAACTCTTGGAATCCCTTTTGAAATGCACTCATACTGTAGACACAGAGCCCAGCATGGGGAGTGCTCCAGCCCGTTGTTCAGCTCTGCTCCCTTTTCCTTTCAAACAAGCCTGCAGTGTCTGTGCTGTGCTGTTTGCAGAGCAGTACCTGCTCTCAGAAGGAAAAGCTCTGACTGTGGGGCTCGGTGCAGTTGGCAGAGCAGTATTCTGGCTGTGTCAGCCCTACCCACTGCAGGGCTGGGCAGGTCTGTCCTCAGGTGATGGTGGAGCCACCTGCGGAGAGCAAACCTCTGCACTTTGGCATGATAAATACGAGCTACAGAGCTCAATGCTAGGTTGTGCTATCAGTTTGGTAGAGCATTTTGAATCACAGAAAGAATTGTGCATTCCAGAATGGAAGCAAATAGCTCTTCTTGGGTTTATAATTTGATTTTTCAAGTATCTATTGGTCCAGTCACAATATAGTTTTAACTTGCCAAAGTCCTACCACTAACATGCTACAACCCAAAGATACCAAGTGCTTTACAAGAAATAGAAATTGGTGTGAAGTATTACTTTGGTTGGAATAGTGTGCCAGAGAAACCCTCTAAGAGCTGGTATGGCTCCAAATGACTACTCCTGCTTCTGTCAGACCTTTCCCAGTGATACTGACAACTTTATGAAAAATAATTTTATTGTGACCTGGGAATTTTACATTTTAAATCATAGTGGTAAAATGCATTCCCAATGTAACCAATGTGAATGAATTTACACTGGGTATCATTTTAGTTCTACTAATGTAGTTCAAATGATTTCACATTGACATACATTTCAGCTAAAAATAATGCAAAATGAGATATTTCAGGTTCGCTTGCAGTGGTGAAAAAATTTGGAGGAGTTCCATTAGAATTCATGGAAACACAGCAGCACCAAATATGATTTCAAATATAGTCTGATACTTAACGGTGTGCTGGCATTTATTTAAAGAATTTCCTTAGTATTTTTATAGTAATCTTAAGTGCCAAGGTCAGACTCATAAGGAGAGAGTTTTGCCAGCTGAGGCGTTGGATTTAATGGCTGACTTCAGAGATCCATAAATTTTTTTCTTTATTACATTTCTCATGTTACACTGATTCATTGAAAACATCAGCCTGGATGCTGAACTTTATCCCAAAAGAAGTGTTGTGTAACTCAGAGTGAAGGTTTTTACTGTTCAGTTAAGCTTTCTAAAATGATTCCACAAGAGGCTAATTCCATTTGATGGAAAATATAATTTGTTTGCATTTGAAGGAGAATTCTTCTGCTTACATAGGTTTTTGTGTGTAGAATCCACCTCTGTGGTGTTCATGTAATGCAGAATAAATTTGGGAGGTCCAGGGGATAAAAAGCTCCACTGTGATCATGATTATATCTAATTCATGACAATAGTGTCCTTGGTGTTTGGGGATACTAATAGGCATTCTTGTGGTCATAAAAATTGGGATTTGAGTGTTTTCAGTCTGTAAAGCTTTTCAAATAGATTTTGCATAATACTGGTGTAGAAAGAGTTTGGGATCAGGCCATAACCTTGAATAAAGGATCTTAGAGTGTAATTCCTGACATGGAAGATTCCTGTCAAGTTTGCTTTTGGGTGTTGGGAGTCATTTGACTTGGGATGTGAAAATTCAGTGCTGAGCTGCCCAAGAACATGAGGTACTTCATATTTGCATAAGTGTAGGATAAATGCACTATGGAAAATTTCAGCAAAATATCAGAAAGTCTATTCCATTTGTAGCTAGTTCCTGAAAAGTCTTTCTCACACAGCACTGAAAAATGAAATGTGTCTTTCTGGCCATCCTGGATGCATACAACTCATTCTAAATACCAATTAATTTTTAGCATAATTATTAAACTTTATACATAATCCTCATATTAAATATAATCTATCCATTGTGTCACTAACTTCCTCTATTTTTTACTGATTCTTTATTTACTTTCTACACCAAGCTACAAATACATAAGTAAATATTTTTAAAATTTTAATTAATTGACATGAGAGAGTAAGAAATAAAAGCAAATATTAAAAACTCCCCAACTACAGTATCCAGCATATAAGTTACATACTTTTCTTATAATTAAATATCTAAATAACAGAATAACTTCTGTAGATGGGGCAGGGTATGCACTTTCCTCTTGCTATAACTGAATGATTAAATGCTTCAGATTTTGCAGTGAATAAGATCTAGTTGACAGATTTATCATATTTTTGCACCTCTGTTTGAAACAAAAACTTGTAGAAAAATTGGCACTTCTTTCTACAGAGACCATCTAATGTGGACAGAGTGATTGACAGATTAATTCTGGGTTACAGTGCATAAATGTTTCGTACCTGAACCCGGGTACCCTACATACTGCTGCCATGCTTTCTGTGTGTTCAGAATTCTGACAAAATTAATTCTGAAGGAAAACTCATTAAAGCATTATGTACTGAGATGGTTGAATTAATTCTTATTTTTAATCCTTTTCTGTACAATTATAATGTGCCTTGAGACCTTTTTCTGCAACAGGCCCTTTGGAAAATAAATACATGAGTACATAACAAGGACAGAAGAGAAAGCTTACATTACATGTAAAAATATACTAATTGAGGGAAAGTAGGTAAGTAAAAACTTCTTTTATTTCCTTCATTTGTGCATTTATGGTGCTGCCAGTAAAACCATCCTGCAGGCAGACTGTTTGAAGTGATCAGCAGCTGCAGAGTGCTTCTTGTGTTGTTTCTCTTGCAGGTACCCTGGTCTCAGCAGCTGCTGTGGCATCGTGCACTGGGAAGATGCTCCTTGTGCTGGGCAGCTCCAGCTGGGGTGGGACAGGGTGCTGGAGGTTTTTACCCTGCTTCTACCACAAGTGTCCTGCTGAGTGCAAAAATGCCATTATTTGCTTGGTGATACCATTCAACCTTCCCAGGCAGGGAGACCTCAAAGTCTCCGGTCTACCAGTTCCTAAGCTGTGAAAGGTCTCAGGTCTGCATTCACAAAATGTACTTTTCAATACCTGAATCCATTTATTTCATTAGGAACTGGGCTGTAAAATGCTTCCTGAATTGAGGAGCCAGCAATTTGCTTAAGGTCAAAAGGGACACTGTGGTGGAGCAGGTTTCCCAGATGTCACTGTTGTTGCATGAAGGAGTGTAGGAAGGGACAGCACATATTCAAGAGAGATTTTGGTCTCTTCTTGTTTTTGATCTCTTGCTCAAATGCTCCTGGGGCATCTGTGTTCAGAGTAAGGGAGGAGGATGGATGGAGTCAGTGAGGTATGTCAAAGGCTCTTTATAGACATATGCTTTTTTCCTGTTCTTAGCAGTCAGAATAAACTAAGTTTGGGTGTTTTTTCAGGTTGGTTTTTTTTTTGTTGTTGTTGTTGGTTGGTTGTTTTGTTTGGCTGGTTTTTTTGTTGTTGTTGTTTTTGGTTTTGTTTTAACATTATTGTTATTAGTTACTTAGTCCTAACACTTATTTTAAAAGCCATTTCAGTGGGACAATACACACTGAATCTGAAACTATCATCCTGGACATGAATGATTGCTTTCCATTCATAAAATCAACAGACATATTCAGTATCACTCCTGTCCTTCTCATTTGGTTCAGGTGTGCTGGCTTTTGGTCCAATGCTCTTACACTGAATTCTTGCAAAGTTTCTTGTGCCAGTGCTAGGCACAAGTACAACTAATTACCTGGCCCTGCCATGTAGGAGAACCAAGGAGAAAATTTGCTTCCCTTGTTTGTATTTATGTTGGTGTGATTTTGATGCTGGATTTTGCTGTACAGGAGGGATGCTCCAGGGTGCTCCACTGTGTGTTTGTCCTCATTGCAGGGGGAGCAGCACCCCATGATTTGCTTTGGAAAGAAATCCAATCACATGCACGGGGACACTGCACTCCCTTTTTTGCTCTGCCTTGTGCAGTCAAGGGACACTGCTGGGGACACTGGGCTGTTGCCCTGCTCTGTGCATTTGACCATGCTGCTGCTCCACTGAGATCAGTGGAGGTTTGGTTTTTCAGAGCCTGTGATAGCTGTCCTTGTTGAGGATCATCCACTGTGTGAATGAACTTCAATTTCTGCCTATTGTCTCGCTGCTGGCACAGCTTGGCAATGAATTCAGGGTGTCATTCAGAGACAGTTTCTCCTTGCACAGTGGAGCCTGAATAGCACAGAAAGCCTGAATGCAGAGAGCTGCAGAGGACTGTTGACTCTGATGAAAGGTATCTCTTGTTTTTCTATCCAAAAGTATATTTGTATTACAAGTTACACATTCCACAGACTCTGTATTTCAGGTTAAATACCTTCTGTTTCATTACTGGGTTTGTACTTTAAAGATGCCCTCAATTTGCCCTGAATTCCTCAGGAATTTAAGGCATTGACTATTTTTCAGGTCTCCAGCATGAAGGAAGATGATCCCTCTTTGCATTCAAAATAGCAAGGCATTATTTTAAAACAGAAATTTTGCATATTTTCAGGTTAAGAAGCTAAGGAATAATATTTTTTTGTAAAGTCTCTTAAATATTAGCTGCAGACACACATACCAAAGAAAAATGTGGTTTCATCACAGGCAAGAAATAGAAAATATTTTTAATTCAATGTTTAAAGGGCATCATTGTATTTTATTCTGTGCCAGATGACAAGCTCAGATAAATATTACTTTAGCAAGGATCTATCCTACTGCAGAGACTACAATAGAGGAATTGTATAACAATTTATACCCCAGCATTTATTTCTGTATATGTTTATTTCTGTTAGCTATTTATAAGCAATGTTTTTTATTCAGGACTCATAGATCTCAAAATTAAGGAGAAAAATGTTATAAGGATCTGAGTAAATGAGAGGAACAAGGTTTAATACTTCTGAGCATCTGCAAGAAGAAATTGTTGTCTTGGTGCCATTTTACTTGTGAACATTTCCTCTAATAACTGATAGGATGATTCCATAGGTTAGAAGATAAAATTGTTTTCTCTGGCTAGTAAAATACTTTGTGTTACTCGGAGTTTAATGGAGGGTTAGCATTTTTATGTCTTTGAAATATGTAGAAAATGTGAGAAGACTAGAAAATAGAAATTGTACTAATTTCCTGCTCTTTGATCTATTTTGCAAGAAGATATTTCCAGAATTGATTAGTGATATTGGACAACTCAATTCGTAAGCAAAGTGGAGTGGCTGTAAAGAGATTTACTTTTGAATTTATGCAGAAATAGTGCTTTTTAAATGGTCTCATTTTTGGGCACCCAGAAATAAAGACATTTCAACTGTTACTTATTTCTGAAAATTTCTGAAGGTTTGGCTGATTTGTTTCTTTTGAGAGGAGGGAACAAATCATATTTCAGCTATTTTTTGTTTCCTGTACTTTTTTTGTTTCTGTACTTTTGAATGATACCTAATAGAAGCAAGCAGAGAACCCACAAGGTTTTCAAGCACAGTCTCAGTTGCACTGCCACATGAAACAACAGATGTGATTTATCAGGTTCACTTAATTAGTTGGGCATCTTACATTATTACATTGCCCAAAGAAATGCTCCTAATACTTTTGACCTCTGTTCTATGCTTTAGAAGGTTCTCCTGATGCCAGGCTAATACCTAACAGGAATGGCAATTTGAGGTGGTGAAAGAAATGTGTTTGGGAGCAGCAAGAGCTGGCTCCTTTCCAGGGGCTGGGAAAGCTGAGCATGATCCCACAGCCACGGGCTGGGAGCTCACCATGGCCCTACAGCACGAGGGGGTGTAAAGGGGTCCCAGGAGATTAAATGGGGTGCCAGGAGATTAATTGGGGCTGCTGGACCCAAGGGCAGGGCTGTGGGGGGACCATCCCAGCCAATTTGGGCCTTGGCAAAAGCCTTGCATTTGCAGGTCTGAGTCTGTTCTTCTAAGATGCAGTTGTACCTCCAGGTTTGTGTTGCTTCATCCAAAACTGAAAATGTAAATTTTTCAGAGCTTTAAGCACTGACCAATTGTTAAGCTTTTTGCTACTCTTGTTCTTTGTTCCTGAATCATCCATAGGTCTTGTTTCTTCAGTGTTCAACTGCTGCCAGTACATCTCTGATTATTTCTCCTAAGCAGTGTTACCACTAGCTTTTTTTAGACAGCTTCCTTTTACTAACAGCCAGAACGTTTTCATGGGTTTTCAAAAGCAAGGCTATATTTCAGCTGTTGGATGTTCAAAGAAGGCTCTGGGAAGCTGGAAAGTAACTAATGATGTTCTGATTTGGACTGACATCCAGAAAGGTGCTAGAGCATGATGTGTAGTATTTCTTAATCTTTTCATTGAGATGATGGGGTTTTCTTTGCTGTTCTTGCAGCAGTGTCATTGTTGGAACTGGAGCAGATGTTGTTATTAAGTAAACACACTCAGTCATAGCAAATGACTGCATGTCTAAATTTGTGTCTTGTATGTATTACAAAGTATCTGAGCTCTGTACCATTATTTTATAATGGTTGAAATATTTGAGTTGTCTAAAAATTAGCCTGATGTGAACTAAATTAATGACAAAATGCTGGAGTGATGCCTTCCATTTGGCCTGTTCGCCAAAGGTAGGAGGTGAGCTATGTGGCTTGAACTGAAGTTTGAAAGTGGAATATGTTGTTAAAATGGTGATTGGACCTGGAATGTCATTGTTTCAAAGAAAGCCAGAGCAGTTTCCCCAGTATTTATGCACACAGGTGGGAAACTGCACATATTTGAGAAGTAGAATGTCCAAGCTGTTTTCATGAGACCATCCATGTCTGCAGACTGAAACATGATGGAAAATTCCAGAGCACCTGTCAGCCCAAACACCAGGGTTTAGGTTCTGAGGGTCACAAAACACAACTCCACCTCTTTCCTAGGGCTTGCTTCTTCACAGCAGCCTCAACCACCCTCATCACCTCTATAGCCCACTGGCAATCCCAGAAAGGAGCAATGAAAATATGAAGGTGAAGGAGAATATCCATCCCAAATTGTGCAGAATAAAGGCCTTAAATGAAAAATGCAATCTATATATTGCAATGCCTTCCTTCAGCTTCATTATTTTTCTGAACACCATTGTTTGATGCAGTGCTGGGAGCATTCTCTGGACACTTTTCTGTGATGAGCACTTAGTTTTTGTGGCTCTCTGGTGTTGAGTCCAAGCAGATTCAGGAACTGAATCTAAATGATAGAAAATGTCATGAATTCAGTGAGCAAAGTTAAGAGGCTTTTGTTGTTATCTTCAGTAACTGCTGGTAAGAATGTTATGTTAATTAGAGAGGTTGACCACTGCCTCCAAAGGCAGATTCATTATTACATCCTCTCCAGCCTTCAAACTGTGGTATCATGAACCTTCCTCTTTCTAAGGACTGGCATTTCCATTGTAAAGGATTAAAAGCTTTTTTCCCATTTGGAGCTGTTTTTTTTACGAGGTAGCTCACGTCCTGTGAGTGCCTGCTGTGGAGGCAGGGCTGCAGTGGTTTGTGTGTCAGTGGAACACAGTCCTTAGGAGAGGGAAGGGCTACAGCACAAGTCCCACTTCCAGGGAATGGGAAAAGCTGCTCAGGGGTGCCATTTGGAGCTCAGCAGAAGCAACTGTTCAGCTCAAAAGAGCAGCATAGTGGTGCCTTGCTCCAGGTCTGTGAGCTGTCTGCTCACACACTGGACAAGGAGAAATGCTGCAGGATGATTTCTTAAACTGATACAGCAGGTAGCAGCAACTATAGTTTTTCACATTGATAATGAGTTTCACACACTTGAGAAAAATGCTTCTAAATCCCAGGATTAAGGAGAACTCAACAGGAATTACTTTGCTTCTGAGATTACCCACAGTGTTTCACATTATGGAGCAGCTGTACTTTCTTCTTTCTGAAAGTTCAGACATCACTCTTTTTTCTGCTGGATTTACAGGTAGTGGTCATGCCTGAAACCACTTGAGGTGGATCATGATCTTTCTTTTTACTAGATGTTATTGCCCAGATAAATACTTTGGACAGAAATGTTCAAAATGGTGTTGTCATCCCCACTTCGTACAGGCTTTCCATACTACAAAAAGAGAAATCTGCATAAATTATATTGTGTGTGCACAGGCACCAGGCAGGGCATCTCATTCTGCAGGATGAAGATCCCTCTTTAGGGACACATGACAATCTGCAGTATTTTGCAGAACCTGATCCTGAAAAATCAGAACCAGAGTTGTGTAGGATTCTTGTTTTGGAGTTTGGCCTCATTCCTGCACCTGCCACTGACTTGAATTTTGGGCTATATTAAAGTAACCTTTGTATTTGGGAGAAAGAGGTGGTTAGTAATGCAGAAGTTATAATGGGAATGTTAATGTGACACAGCTTGAGCAGGACATGGCACAATGCTCTGGTATTTGAGCCAGTTCTGAACAAATTTGCTCAGGACTTGGAACAGCCCTGCCTAGAATACAGCGAGGGGTATTTGTGTCATCACTAAACATTCCTTTTGATTTAATATAAGCAAAGAATAGAGATTTATTTTCAGAGTCCAGTGCAACTCTCTTCAAACCCTCCCCCTTTAGATTAATATTTTCATTTGGATTCACTTTTTTTTTTCTTACTGTTGTTGAGAATGTTGCAGACAACAAGGTTTCGTACCCCAGTTCTAATCCAATGACACTCAGAAGGGAATAGACTTTGCTCTACAGCCATTATTCTGCAGAATAATGTGTACAGCACAGCTCATGGGCAGATTTATTAGTACTGTGCATATATAAAATGCCTCTAAGCAATGAAAGCTTTGGGCTGCTCGGTCAGATCTCTGAATGATAAATGGATTTACTCAACAGCAGTCATCTGCGTGCATTTGACATTACCTGAGTTCCATCTTTTCTGTGAACACAAGGAGCTGAAGGAAATTGAGTTTTGCCAATCTTGGGAACTTGTGTCTAATTGCATACTGATTTATTTTCTGTTCTGGAGAGCTGATACAGTTGATATTGTAGGATGATTGAATTTTACTGATGTGAGGCTGCTTGCTATGAAAAGGAACATCGCGGTCCTGTTCCACTGCGATTTTTTGTTTTATGAAAATATTTCTGTATCTTTCATATCAGATGTGATATTATTTCCCCACCAGATGTCACGCAAACAAGCCCTAATTATGCACGTATTCAGTGTACTGGAGTGCAGGGAACCTGCTCAATGGCTGACTAATATTACTTGCAGAATACTGTACTGGTATAAATACAGCATTTACTTGTTCCAAGCCACCTACAGGATACTTATGTTTCAGATTTATATAATCAGTAATATTCTATGTTTTCAGCCTATACAAAGACAGTATTGTATTAAATGAAGAAAGTGCTTCTTTTCAATGCTGTAGTTAAGGCTCCACAGTTCCTCATCTTACTTTCTAACTCCTTTTGGTCTTGTTAAATTCATGATGAATTTTTCAATTTATTTTATAAAAGCAGAGTTTGTTTTTAGAGCTTTATTTCCTACAAGTAATTGATCTGATCTTCATTTTGAGACTTAAGTATTTCCATGCAACATTTCAGTGTGCTGCAATTCACTGAGAACCTCCTGGTGGACTGGCCATCATCAACATAAAATATTAAATGGTACTGTATGTCAAATTATGAAAAAATAGGGATTTAGATAATATCCAGGAGGCTCCATTTGTAATCTCTCTCTTTTGTTATTACATAAAGAATAGCAAATATTATGTACACTCATTGAAGAGGACATGGAGCTACTTTTAAATTTAATGGGCCCAGAATAGCCACGAGTGCTAAAGCCATGCGTTTTTGCCAAGGGTCTGGTGCTCCTTGCAGCCAGCACAGCAGCTGTGTCATGAGCTGCTGAGGCACTGGAAAAGGTCCTGAGCATCTGTGGCTGCCCCATCCCTGGAAGTGTCCAAGGCCAGGTTGGGTGGGGCTTTGGGCAGCCTGGGACAGTGGAAGGTCACCTGCCCATGGCAGGGGTGTTAGAATGAGATGAGCTTTAGGGTCCCTTCCAACCCAAACCGTTTTGTGATTCTCGGAGTCTCTGGGGTGTTTTTGCAGGGTTTCTCTGTGACTGCAGGGGAGTCCTGCAGACAGGAGCTCCTGAGGACCTGCAGAACTGCTGTGCCTGTTGCTCCCAAATCCATTCATCTTCTTGCTGCTTTCTTCTGCAGAGACTCTGGACTTGTGGAAGAGGCAATGCTGTGGGAACAGGCAACCTCTTCTTACATGTGACTTTAAAGAATAAAGGGTTCTGTTTGTCATGTAACAGCCAACTCTTCAAAGGAAAGTGAGGCAACAATGTGATTTGTCCTAAAAGGGCTTGAGTACATCATGCCAGGTATTTTCCTCAGAAGGAAGCAAGAAGGAAAGTACAGTCTGTGAATGATGATCCAGATGTGTCATCTTCCCTCTTCCTTTAGCTACAACTTTCTCTTCCTAATCCAAAATGATTATTGGTTACAATCACCCCTGTTTCTTGAGGGATGCTGCTATTTCCATCGGTGCCATCATGAATTTTTAATTGAGTTGCCCTTGGTAGCTAAGAGGTGATCATGGGAGAGACATTCCTGTGTGTTAGGGTTTATTCTGATACTTGGCCTTGACCAGGGAGAGGCAAAGTTCCAGTGTCAGTAGCATGAATTCGTGGGATATCACTGTTCTTAAGCATATGTGACCTAATAAGAAAACGCAGTAACTAACCATGGAAGAGTAATTTTAGCAGAGAACGAATTACATTGGGTATATTTAGTTTCTTTTACTTTAAACCAGTGAGAATATCATTACTTATCTTTTTTCAGGTGTCTTTTACTTAACTGCATAGCAAAATCTGTAGTCAAAGAATATAAATAGATTCAAGAGCAATTGTGAAATGCTATCTAAAATGAATAGCTGAAATTGGACTTGGAAAATGATTGTGGTATAAAAATGAATTCAGTATCTTGCTAATTTTTTTCTAGCTAGAAAGCTTCTTTCTACTTTTGTTTTAGTAAGTTTTTTTTTCTGGTTCTTATGCTATAGTGCCATTCTTGAGAGGACTCCAAAGAAATACAAATACATAAGAAAAATTACATTCATGAGAAGTGAGGAAAAACTTCCACAAGGTTTTGGGATTTTTGTTGTTGAAATGTTTGTAATTTTGTGTTTTAAATACTTGGCCTAAAATGACTGACAAAATAATTCTAATTATGAAAAACATTATCAAGCTGTAGTATATTCTGATTAGTGTGATCACTCACTAATGTGTTCTGCTTGAGAACTGATGATGCAAGATGGCTTAAATGTGTAGTTATGGATGGTTTCTAAATTTACTGAATTGCTTCACCCTGTGCTGCAAAATAGAAAATTATATTCCCAATAATAGCATTTTGTACTGAAGTTTATCTAGTTATAAGAATTTACATGTCAAAATAACTTGCAAAAGAAAAGAATTGCTGTTTCTAAACAGAAAGCCAATACAAATAATAGCTGTTAACACAATTTTCTATTAAATAGCTTAAAACATCCTCAAATGCAGAGACAAACAGTAATAAATAAAGCACTGAGTGCAGTCCTCTGGTTGAGGTAATTCTTTTTTTGCTTCTGCTGATGCCACTTTGCTGAACTCACCACCACTGCCATGATGTTCCCAATGGGAATGTGCTGGGATGTGGTTTCCTTGTGCTTGATGTCCCTATGGCCTCGTGAGTTAGCATTTGCCATCACATTAGTTAAAATTAGAGATTGCATTTTATGGCTTAGATACTGAGTTTCCTATTAATACAGGCAATGTATATATTTTAGACTAAAACTTAGTTACAGAAAATTCCAATAGTGTAAATGGCACCTGTGATTAAAGACTCTTAGATAAGAAAAGATACTGAAAAAATTCTGGATGGATTCAAGAAAATTTCTGTTCTCCATTTTTCATACTGGAAAAGTGTCTTCTAATAATCAAGCACTAGTTTGTTAATACAGTTCTGACTTAGCAGCTGAAGTATTTAGTTATTTCTGTAATTGTTAGACTAATGACCAGCTGATAATAACAGATAGTTTATAGTTGGTCAGTAGCTTCTCAGTCAGAACTGTGGCTTCTTCTTTGCCTTTCTGAAAAATTGGTTTCATTTAATGAAAGTAGTGCAGCAGTACTTGATGCTGGATTTTCAATTAGTTTGTGCATGTAAAATATATAATATTTTAAAAATTGTGTTATATTTGTGTACTTCCATGCATCATAGAGATTACTTTAGAAGGCTTTTTATTTAAAAAAAAAAAGTCTATGCATTAACATTAATTCATAGATATTTGGAAATGTGGACTGCAGTTTATCTTCCAACCCTTTTTAATGTGGCATCTTTTTATCAAAGAAAGAGTATTAAATGCAATAGGAATCAATGGGCTTTATTTTTGCACACTTGTAGAGTAGGAAATACCAGTGACTATCTGTGGGGTGAAGTTGGCAGCATAAGGAAGAGTGACCCAGAAGCAAGAAATTCAGAAACTGGTGTGAGCTTGCTGCAAAGTGCTGCTTAAGTAGCATTGTGAAAGAAACTGCATGAGTGATAAAAGAGCAATTCACTGTGGTCAGCCACAGAGTAACCTCTGCTGTGAAATGTGTGCAAGTTAGAGGGTAACAATTCAAAGTACTGCTAGAGCACAACGGCTCTTGATTGTTCTGGGTTGCTTCAGAACTACTTTAATGAGTTTGTTTTGTGGAGGGACCTGTCTTAAATTATTGGTGAGGCTGGGTTAAGCAGTACAGGCTAAACAGAAAGAAATATGTTTTCCTAAATTAACTATGTCATCTTTTGACAATTGGTTTAAATATGACACTCTTTGCATTTACAGTAAGAAATGTTATTTTTTTATAAAGTATAAGAGCTGGACTTTATTAATTATACATACTTTACGTTATTATTACAAACACTGTTGAGTTCTACCAGTCATTTCCTTGATTGAGAATACTGAGGACTGTTCATGTGGGGTTGGATCTTGCTGGGTAAATTGCAGAGTCTTCTTCCTATTTTCTGCACCTTTTCCTCCCATTTGGTGAGTTGTTTTTCCCAAACTAAGCCAGAGCTTGTCAGCATTGCAGTGCTGGCCTGATCCAAGCAGTTGGTGAAGCACTGGTTCTCCTTTAGGTCTTTGTGTTTGAATGACCACTAACTGGCAAGCTGATCTGTGTCCTCCTTTCCTGCAGCAATCACACTAATTATGGCTTTTCAGGACACTGGGAGCTCATGTCTGGGCAGCTTCCAGTGCTCTCAACAGCACTATGGACTATTTAAAATGAAAATTTGCCCTGATATTCGAAAATGCCGTTTAGAGGACTGCTTGGCATCCATGTGAGGGGGCACATCCGTGGCTTCTCCCAGTCTACTCCAGCACTACACCCAGGTGATTATAAAGATTCAAGGTGGCTGTAGCACATGCTGTGTCAGCCAGTGAAGGATGTCGAGGAAAAATTAAACTTTAAAAGTTTCCTCCAGGTTTGAACATCAAAGGTGTTTTGAAAGGAACTCTGGTGATTCAGCAAATCCTTTTAAATTCAGAGGAATGTTTTGAGGCTCACAGCTGCAGACTGTAACACCGTAGAGAGTTAGTGCTGAATTGTTATTCCTAAATTACTCTAAAAGTGAATGAGAATTTTTGCCAACTCAGTAAAAGTTAAGGTGAGTTAATTTCTACGTGTTTCTGGACATGATCATGCCTAAGGTGGTAAAAATAGGATGTTGAAGAGTGTCAGAGGTCAGCTTCTTAATTTAGACCAAAAGTGGAAAATATTCAGGAGATTCTTGGGTAGAAGATTAGTGACGTAGTAGAATGAGCGAAAGAATGAATGAATGCTTGCAATACTAATTTACAACAGAAAGATTGATTTTAGAATTATTTATATGAGCTCCCTGAGCTCATTTAAAATTGATGAACAAAGATTTCAGTAATTGAAAAGAGCTAAGAGCAGTGCTGAAGAATGACTTGAGAATAAAGAAAAAGGTGTGCAGTATTGAAGAATGAATAAGAGAAAAATACAGAATAAACTTGTGGAGAGCTGTTGAATTTGGACCAAGTATGGGCCAGCTGTAGCAGTGAAGGAACCACAAAACATAGATGGAGCTGAAGATGTGAAGTCTTTGACTTTCCAGTTTTACAGGATATGCATGTGAATTGTTTGTCACCTTAACTTGAACTCCTCTCTTGCCTGTCCTGCTTCCTCTTTTCCATTTTTCTGTATATGCTCCAGTGGCTTTTTGGAGATGGTTGCTGTTTACTGCACAGTCTGGCAGAAATCTGATTGTAATTTATGGGATGAAATTTTTCTTTTATTCCTTACAAACACCTTGCAGTCTCTCCCTTGGGAATGTCGCATGAGTGTGACTACAGCTGCCACCAAAAAAATGCCGATATTTATTTACTTACTTGAATCTTTAAGCAGTCTTTGATGGCTTTTTCCCCTTGATTTTCCTGACAAAGTTGGTACTCGGTTTTAAAATATCCTTTTCCTTTGACTTGATTATTTTTAAGAAGTGCCATGTTTTTTTATGCTGCAGAAGCACAGTTAAGTGGGTATAGCTTATACTCACAGAACTGGGCCCAGTTAGCTTCTGTCTGGCTCTAAGGCCCTTTCCTTCTCAGCACAGTATGTTCCCTTGGGGACAAATTCTGCTCTTTACAGAGGCTCTGCATTTGTAACTGAAAGCAGAGTTTTTTCATTTGTGTCAACTATATTTAGATTTTATAAACACCAGCTTCAGTATTTATTCTAGCTGCTTTGAAGTTGTTGGGGGTTAGGTTTCTTTTCTTTTGTTCCTTCTTACCTATAGAACTTTTCCCATAAGTTGCTAAGAAACACTAACTACTGGGCACTTCTGGGTACTTAAGAAAATGAAGAAGTGGCTAAGCCATAAGGAGGGCATCTGGTTGCCTTTTCTCTCTGAGGGACAGAGATACCACAAGATTTTGGGGGAAAGACAGGACTGGGGACAGCAACTCTCACTCACTGTTTCGGGGCTTTGGAGGAGGACAGTTCCTCCATAAAACAGTAAAGAACTGTTATTCCTATTCTCATATCTTTTTGCCTGAGAGCCCCTTAATTTCAAAGTTATGATAATTCGGGGGGGGAGGGGGTGTGCTACAAGGGAGGCTCGTGCTTTCNGGGAGGCTCCTGCCTTCCCTAGCAGACACCTCTCTTTCAAAACAAGACAACTATACATTTGCTTTTGAAAAAGGCCATCCTGTTCAGAAAATGCTAACATATTTTTGTTCTGTGTTTTGTTGCCGGTGTTTTTGCCAGCTATCTATAAATACTTTTGGTTTCGAAAGCACCCAGTATTAAATCATATAATGGCTGATGGTACCCACTGATTGTTATTTATTGTTGTCTACCAGGTCCAATAACTCTTTTCCTGGGCTGTCTGCAGTACAGGCATAGTTTATATGGCTGTAAAATGGCTAAAAAATGGCCTGCCTTTGGTGTGGTAGTTGTTAATGTCCAGTCATAGAGTCTGTGCTGGGCTGTTAGGATGAGTGAGAACATGCTGTTCTCATATTTCTGTATATTATCCCCAGATCTCTGAAGGATACAAGCTTGGCCCTGTGCCTGTTTGCACAATTTGGTGCAGTTTGCCATGCTGAGATTTTGCAGCGTTTTGCTGTCAGTGCTGTGGAACTCAGCCCTCACACCTGCTGTGAATCTCACTGTTCTTGGTCTGTCTTTATATGGAGAATTACATCCCCTGTGTACTTGAAAGCATTATTCTGACAAGCAAAAATGTGCTGGATAGCACAGCATTCCATTTTATTAAGCAAAATAAATTGATATTTAGTAGAGCCCTTTTAATAAAGGATCACAGCCCTGAAATATCAGCTGGCATAATTTTGTGATTCTCTGTTTAATTAAATGGAGTTAAATGAGTTCATACCAGCCTACCTGGGGTAAGGATCAAGCAAAGAGTGAGTGTGTCATAATGAACCAAAGACAAATTAATCTGAGAGCTGTGATTTCTACCATTTGTGTCTTTGGAAGGGACCATAGTGTTACACAAAGATTCAACTTCTGTTTTTTCTGGTTTAAACTTCAGCAGTACCAGCAGTTGCAGCACTGCTAAGTCTGATTTTAAAGGCTGCTCCAGCATGAGCTTCTGCACTGTCCTGCTGTGGTTATGTAAAACTTTCAGATGCCTAATTTTTATTCAGGTGATGTGATTATGTGGACTTTTGGATCTAATAAATCTGTGTAAATGCTGCAGCTGTCCAAGAAGAATTTGTGATTCTACAAGAGCGCGGAGATAACAGTATTATTGCACAGTATGTGTTCCAGCATTATGTCCAGTGAAAACAAATAAAAGTCCCTTAAGCAGCAACCTGTGTTTTAGTCTAGCACAGAAACATAATCATTAATGGTTATTTCTTTTCTTCTCATTGGAGGTGCAATAATTGTCCCCTGAGAATTTGGTGGAGAGGGGAATTTTTTGCTGTTTATTTTAATAACATCCTCTGTAGCATGAGCAGATCATGCCTAGTACCTCTAATGTTAATAATTTTTCAGCTATTTTCTGTCTTCTTATTCTTAAATTCGGGCTTAGGTTAACTTATTTAATGCTGTAATTAGGATAAGAGTGTACATTTAATAAGCTATAGCAGATCATATCTCAGTCATAAACAGGCAAACTATTCTATCCTGATTTTGCTGCATTCATACATTTCCGGAGGATTTCTATTAAAGACAGTGAAGTTGCAAATCTGGTTAAATGCAATGCTAGATGTGAAACATTAGGTGTGAGGTGAGGGTATTGTCCATTTGGGTGGTGAATCACTGATTGGTATGATGGAGAAATACTTTCCAAGTAAGCCATGCTGAATTGGGTCACATGTGAAAGAATATAAACTTAAATGTAATGTGCTGTAGATTCTTTCACAGCTATCTAGAATTTCACTGTGCAGAGCTTGCAGTTACCTGGAAATCTCAGGAATTAGGGCAGTGCTCTGTGTGTGAGCAGCCATCTTTGGAATTGTCTATATCTGAGTGCCTTGTGCCCAGCATCTTTAGTGCCTGGGAAAGCCTGAGATGTTATGTGAATACCTGAATTGAGTGCTGTACCTACTACTGCAGTCCAGCTGTGCCAACAACATTGATGTGATCCCACATTTCCCTGCAAAACACTGTACATTTTCTCATAGTTTGTTTCTTGCGGTGCCTATCACAATTACAGGGTAGATAGTAATACTACTGCTGTTGGGGAATTTTCAAAGAATTGTTACAAGTTGGTATCAGCAGAGCAACCCCTTCACCCCTAATGCCAGCCTGCCAGATTGCTGCAATGAAGAGAATTCTCACAGCTTAGCAGGTGCGAGGGAGCTGTGCTGTTCTTGCTCTGTGCAGGGCGTGCAAAACCTCCAGCAAGACTGCTTCAGCTTCCTGCTAGGAAAAGGTCCTTCCTTGGAAGTACCTGCCTGGGTGTGAAATCTGTGGGAGCACTGCATGCAGCCTGTGAGGGAGTAAAAGTGCCCTTCAGCTGATGCTGAGGAAGATCCCAGAAAAAATGTGCTGCAGAGAGCTGGGCTGCCACCTCTGAAAATGATCAGGGCTGTGACTGAGGAGGTCACTGTTTGGTGAAGAAGGGTGGAGGTGATTAGAATCGTGGCATGGGTCACTAAAACACACACTTTTTATATTTCAAGCTGTGGGTGGATGGGTTCTGGATGGTTGTAGCATGGCCTGAAGGGAGATGTGCAGTGACTTCAGGCATGGCTGGTCATACAATGCTCAGCAAAATCTGGAAGGCAGGAAGCCACTTCCAGGGTGTGAAGCTAAACTAACATTCAAAAATAAATGTGACTGTGTTTTCAAGGTCAGCTTTTTTAAACTTCACAGTCTGGAAAGTCAAGTTCTCAATACAAACTGAAAAGAAAAAACCCTGGTGTTTAAGAACAAACATAAGCCAGCCCCTTGCATTAAAAACAATGCATTTTAATGGCCAGCTATGATTCTTCTTCCCACTAATTTACAAGTGTGGTATGCAAGTTTAATTCCAGACTGTGCTAGCATACAGCCCCTGTCCTAGCAATTTCATATGCAGTTGATTTTGGGGCACAGTATTTCTCACCATATTAGCTAGCTGTCTACAATAGCCATGGCAAAATAAGAAGCTGTGCTCTGTGATATATAATGTGGCATGACTGCCACAGTGTAAAGCAGAATTGCTGTATCCAGCAAGCAACCCATTAGAAAGATAGCAGCTCTGGAGGAACAAGAAAGCTGTGCTTCAAACTTTGACTCCCCAGTCAGGAAGAAATAAACCAGTGATGGCTGGTAGAAAATAAATACTGTATCTGTGTGCCACAAGAGGGAGAGTGTGCCCTCATATCTCCTTTTTTGTAAAGAAATAGGAGGTCTAAATGTTTACCAGTATTTCTTTGGCAAGGTTCAGAATTTTTCTGTGGCCAGGAAGCAGGTATTCATCTCCTGCTCAGCAGCTCTGACTGCCAGGGTGCAGCGTGGCACTTGTTACCTTCTCCTGCTTGCTACTGAACAGCTTGAAGCAGCAGCACGGGAAAGTGAGGTCTGTCCTCAGTTGTCACAAAGTGATGTAACCATCAAAGACAAATTAGGTCAGCAGATTTAACTGCTTTAACGAGGAAATGCTACGCTGAAAACTTTCACCAGTCCAGTGCCCATGAGGAGCACTGATGTTTCCTAGCAGCAGTGGCAATACATGAGGCATGCACAGTTCAGAGCAGATTTTGCTTTTATTTACACCAGAGAACAGCTTGGTGGAATGGATTAACTCAGAACATACCCATATCTAAATGTGGACTAGGTTGCATGTAGCTTTATGCAAATAAAGCTGGAGGTGGATAAGTGAATGCTTTCGCCTCTCTGTCCCTGAACCAGGCTCGTGCACAGACTCTGTCCTTGTCCCCAGAGCAATGACAGCTCCAGGCTGCTCTCCATTACCCTTCAGTGCAACGCCCAGCAGCGTTAGACACAATTTGGAGTGGAGGTTTCCATGCAGAACTGACCCCCACAGCTTTCAAACAGCCACGTGGTGAACTGGGCATTGCATTTTTATCAATGAAGGCAAATCAATACTACATTTCAGTGCATCTTTCTTTGTAACTTAGATTAAAAAACCTTACACTTTTTTTTTTTTTTTAAATTTTATATTTGTTCCTGCATGAAACATCCTGGTACTGCATCCATACATAAGACATAATTAATTTAAGCTGCCCTGGCTAATTAAAAGAAAATTGAAAAAACCTTTAATCAAATCAGTTCAGTTAGAGGCATAAATTAAGGAGGTCCATGAATTTCATTGAGTGAAAAATGTTCTTTTCTGTCTATAACTGCCACTTCCAGAAGCTTTCTATATCTCAGCAGCTCAGTGGTCTGGAATGACTTGGTGAAAGAAGCCAGTTCTAGAGATCAGGATTAAGTTAATGAAATAGTGGACTGAACATAATCCTGTACTTAAAGTCAATTGTGCCTCTGGATTCTGTTTGCTTGAGAGATCTTAACTCTGAATCTGCTGGCGGGAATAAAATGCATTGTGTAACTACTGTTTCAGTGGACCAGCACTAATTCACTTCCCTGGACAGTGTTTTGTTGTTTTCATTAATAAATTTTCTAAATGAAATAATCAAGACAGTTATTGTGTAAAATCCTAGTAGCCATTGGTGTTAGCAGTATCTTAACAGTGAAAATCAGCATCATCTTTACTGTTGTGCCTGGCTGTTTTCATGAATATAATTCTTATACATTTCACTCACTTCATGCTGGAAGAATAGAGGTAAACTTTTGAAGTTTCAATGAGTTGGTCTCCTTTTTTTGAATTTAGAATGACTTTTAAAATGGAATCCTGTTTTTGTGAATAAAAGGGATTTTTTGTAGCCTTGGTATTGAGTTTTCCAATGAAGTTAAAGCTTCCTCACGAGACAAGCTGCCTGGAATGTATTTGGAGCAGCTTGCCAGCAGATTGTTATTTGCTGCTTTTGCCACCTTGGGAGGCAATATATTTCTGATGTGCCCAGAACATTTAAAATATCCAGTTCTTCATTTAAGTAAGCAGCAGGCTAATTTTAAGAGAAACAGCATATCTCTCAGTAAAAGTTGAAGAGACTAAGGAGATGGAGGCTGAAGGAATCTATTCATCTATCAGACCACAAGCCTCAAAGATGGCTTTAAAGGGAGCAATATTTTTGTTGTTATACTTCATATAATGACAAGGATGTCAGCATAGCAGAAAGTAACCACTAATGCCAAGAAGCTGCAGAGAAGAACCTCACTCTGACCTGAAAGGATACTTTTCTCAACCTGGTCTAAACATTTAATTAATTTTTTCTTTATTTTTTTCTGTATATTTTAGTTTTTGATTAATGGTTATAATTTTTTCAGGCTGGATTGTAAAAATCAACGTTTTAACAGAGTTTTGGAAATAAAATCAATGCAGGGGACAGGTAGCAATATCTGGGGTTATTCCTTTAGTCTACGAAATTTTGTTTTTATGAGGTGTGCACACATACTGATGTGCATGAAGAGCAGAAGATGAGGAGGAGAGGACAGTAATGGATCAGCACAGTCCCACAGGGGTTGTACAAATGTGCACACAAACCACTCTGCATCAGCTGCATGGAGTCCTTTCACATCCCTGCTGGTGCTCTGCCCAGCTCACACTGCTCCCATCACTCTGCTCAATCTCTACTGTCCCCTGCTGCTCTGACTGCTGCAGTCTCTATTGGGAATTGGGATTTCCTGCCATTCCATGTGAGTATAGAGAAATGCTGACCATCCCTCATGTTTTCAGTTCTCAGACCATTGCTCAGGGGCTTCATGATAAAGAAATTCAGCTCCTGCTGAGCTAGTGGGGAAAAGTGAACTCAAATTCAGACAGTTCTTTCAAACTTTTGTATTTCTGTTTGTGATGCCAGTCCTTTGATCCTAATTTTATTTGAATTACAATTTAGTGAATGACCTTCAGTGTTGCTGAGAGCAGTAAGAACTGTGAGGACTCCCCAGCCCAGGCCCTTGAACTCCACTGGTTTCCCATTCTCAGGTTTGAAGGAGCCTTTGCTCCAGTCCAACACTGTAATAGGCAGCTAGTGTCTGTTTTAACTTTTCCTTAAACCCTATGAAGTACATACTTGTTCCCCCTAAATTTTAGTTCAACATAACAAAAAGTACATCCATAATGCCACCCTTAGTACATCACTACAGTTCCTTCACTGTGTAATGTTAAAAGGTGTGTATTTTATTTTTTTCCTTTTTCATATTTCCTGGGTGTGTGTTTTGCCTCAGTAGGACAGTAAATACATATATTTTTAAAATGTGTCTGTCACTGATTATTAGAGTTGCAGTGGAAAACTGTTTTCTGAATTGAACAAGTGAATGATTTGCAATGGACATACACTCCATAAGGTGAGGACTGGAATATTCTTAATTGAATAACTGGTTCTAATTTTTTCTAATTCTGGGGAAGCAACATTTTTCATTGAGCAATTTGTCATGTACTTGAGGAAATATTAATTCAGTGCTGCCATTGCTGTGAACGTGCTGCTTCTGCTGTTATTCCATAAAGCCACTATGTTCTTCATGCAAGCCTAAGAGTATGAACGTTATGTTTTTCATTTTAAATAGTTTTCTTCTCAAGTAAAGGATAATTCTTTGCATAGCAGTGCTGTTCTTTTCTTTCCTGTAGATTATCATTCCTTCTTTGTATTTTCTGTGGCCTGTCAACACTGAGCTGTGTTTAGATCATGGTTATGCATTGGAATTTTCTAATACTTCCAATATTAAAAAAATCCTATGAATAAATAATTAGCCCAACAGATATGTGTGGGTAAGGAGCTGTGTCCCATGAAATTTTGCTTAATCATGACTGTCCAAGTGTGCTGTATTATAAAACCTGAGTAGTCACTTGTAAGCATTTTGTACCACTGCCTCTTTGTCTATAAAGTGGCTTGACACTTTTTATTTATTAGAAAATGCATTAATAGACCCTAGATACAAAAATTACAAAAACCCCTTTGCTAGTACTATGTGAACCTTCCTGATGAGTGTAATATAAAGAAGGAAAATGTCTATTGTCTCAGATTAAGAAAAATGCATTCTGAGATTGATGCATGTATGCAAAAAGTAAGAATATAGAACAAATTTTGTTTCTGGCAGATCATAACTTGTGGGTCAACACCTTAGATCAGGCTCACTGTGGCTGCACAGCAACTCTGTCAAAAGCTGAATATGTAACAGGGAGTCTATTCCAGTTTTTGGATGTGCCCATCATTGCAACAGGCTTGACTTTCTCAGCAGATCAACTGGTTTTTAATGAAAAAAATACAATCTCAAATTTTTCAATAGGATTGTTTAGTTCTTAAGTATGTGTTCTACCTATTTTTGCTCTTAGTTCTCTTTGTTCTAGACACTCAGCTGGTGTATGTCAATTTGCTATCATCCATTCCTGGTTTTTCAGTTAGTATTTTTAGATAGAATTTTAGTAGATCGTTTCTTTTCACAGCAATAGTCAATGGAATTTCTCTGCATTTATGTCTGTGTGACAGAAGTCAGGATTCAAACTTCAGAATTCCCTGTGACACACTTCATGATTGTATTCTTCAGAAAAGGAATTGTCAGAACTGCAGCGTCAGAGACATCAGAAGGACAATCTTCCTACTCTTATCCAGAGGGCCTTGGGTACATATTTCATGGATCTTCAAGGCCCTGGCTTTTTGAAAACCACAGTTTTTCCATATTTGTTTCTATTTTCTATTATTTTATGTTCTATTTTAATCACCCCAGTTCTGCTTTGATGCTGCAAGCAGCAATTATACAACACAATCTTTTGTGCTGATTGTTATCCTTGTTTAAGTGTCTTCTGTTTAATATTACCCAGAGACTTTGGTCCTCTGTGTTATTCTAGGTTATGCATTTTCAAGGTGTGACTGAGTTAAGGATCTGGTCAGTCTGGCAAAAACGCTGGCATTCTTTTTCCTCTGCATTCCAGAAAGGAAATAATTATGATCAAAAGTTAAAAGACTGCCTTTGCCCTCAAATTTCAGTCAAGTTTTCTTTTCTCTACTGTGTTTTAGCTGAATTTTAGCTACCATGTCTGAAAATGGATACGTAACTCTTTTCTGGAAAAAATCCAAACCAAACAGACTGGGGGTGTTCTGTTATATTTTATGAGACAACTTTGTCCATTCAGCATGGCTGAAATCTCACTTTTGGAAGTCTGAGGACTTCTATCAGCTTCCAGGTTCTTTGTACTCAAGGTTAAAATTCTACCCTTATTTCTTTCCATCAAATTACTACAAATTACTGTAGGATTAAACTCGAGTAGCTGCAGACAAAAGTTAAGTTCTTGGGGTTTATTGTTTGTGTGAAATGTATCTTGTCTGAGTTTTGCTTGTACTTACCCTTTCCCCCATCTCTGTGTAGCTGAAGGAAATTTTCACCACTCTGGATCTGCATGCTCTAACAGAGAAAGGCTTTCAGAAGATCTAAAACTCTGGGTGAATTTGAGTCAGCCTGTGTCTGGAAGAATGCAGTGCTAAAAGTGCTACCCAGAGTGTGGATGGAGCATTTTAGAAAGAAAACATTTCTTGGAGCCTTCAGTCCCTCCTGGCTGCAGCTGTGCTGGCAGAGAGCTGCACAGAGCAGACTGTGGCAAGTCAGGACCTGCAACAGTTTTGTTCAACAGTTATTTCTAATAAAAACAAGTTTTCTTTCAAAATATTTTAGAAAACAGTTTACAATTCAGTGGATAATTTATTTGGTTGAAGTGTCATTTCTTTGTTTTGGTATTAGTTTTAAAAAAGGAAGACAAATGGTTGCAGTAGAGCTTAAGTTACAGGAGGAGTTGGTGGATAGTTAATTGTTGTTTAGTAATTCTTTTTAGTCTCTGATCAGACTTAGCTTTTCTCTAAAAAATGGATTCAGAGATACCTTTCTGCAAAGTTTGATGTTTTTTCACTTTCCTATATCTCAAAAATACCAGAAGGAAATATCACTGAACTTTCTGAAGTACCCCTACTTTAAAGAAAGAGATCTCAACAATGAAAGAACACTTATATAATATGTTAAACAATTCAGTAATAAGAAAATGTCAAGTCAATGACAGTTTAATATCCTCTTTGTTACTGTAATGTTTGCAGAATTTCCCCTCTGAATCATACAGTAAAATGGTACAGATTAAGGAGTTAATTCTTAATAAATTGCTATATTATTAATAAACTTTAGCATTCCAAAATCATGGGACAAGTGGGAAGCAGATCACAGCTGATACACAGTAAATCTCTTGAGGTCAGACCATCATTTTAAACATATCTTAGGATAAAGGCAAACCTAATTTTTTGAAAATTAACTGGAAGAGACCAAAATATTATATATTTTTTTCTTTTGCTAAAGTGGAAAGGAACAAACTGTAATTTTTGACAATGATTTTTTTTTTTTTTAATATCCGAAGGAGTTCTGTATTTAAATAACTTTCTTACTGAGAATGGTTGAGAAGTATTGAAAGTTTAGTCCAAAGTACTTAAGGGTGGTTGGACTGGTAGATGTGGGAATAAGGTCTCAGTTTAATAGCTAAAGGGCCTACAGAGAAACATTAATTGCTTGACTTTTAGAAAGTGACAGAAAAACCAAATATTTTTAAAATAAACTCTCTTTTGGAATGAGGACTCAGTGGTACTGCTGAACAAAGTCAAAGCTTTCTGTTGCTGTTGGGATGGACACAAACACAAAGCAACACGTAGCAAGAGCTGAAATGGCCTTTTATTCTGGCTGTGCATTCGCTTTTTATACACTCTTCAACACAGTGCCCACTTCATTCATTGGTTACAGTAACACAGCTCACCATCTTCATTGGTACAGTGTCCTGGGTTCAAAGTTCATTGGTTCAAAGTAGTCATTGTCACCATTTTTGGGCAGACTTTCTACAAGAGTTCTACAATCAGTTTTGTTTTTCTAACTGCAGGTGTCCAGAATTTATCTCTGTTCTCTGAGTTCCCATGTGAACGACCTTGTCTTCTTTTTCCTTTCATGGGTAAACACAAATCTTATCAATTTCTTCTTCTGCCAGCTCACTCCTCTGGCTCACAGACCAGCTGTCAGCCTCTTCCTCAGGTTTAAGTTTCAGAAGAACCAGTATTGTGCAATCCATTTCTGAGAAAGACAGAGAATAAGTGAGATGTGTCAGAAGACACCTATTTATGTGTTTGGAAATGGGTTTCTCTTCTAAAAAATAATTAAAAAGCAGGTGCATTGCAGAAATGTCACACAAAAAGGCATGTCACATCCTACATCTCTTTTTTAAAATTTTTCTCTTGTTTTTGTTTTTTTCCTGCCAATCTTTCTATCTGAAATCAGACAGTTCAACACTTTCTATTCCACTCATTGCCATTTTCTGGCACTTGATCAAGTTCTTAAACTTTTCTGATAATTGTCTGTCAGCCTTGCACAACATTTTACAAAATTAATTGCATTCTCAACAATAACAAGCAATTTGACTCACATAGCATCATGTTGTCACCACTTCATGTTAATAATCTGCCACTTGCCTTCCCATTCCAGGAATATATATGTTTTTGCCACTGTATAGATTTGCCTTAGACTGTTTTCAGCTCCTTTTCTTCTTTTTTTTT
>VXBI01012751.1:137818-277552 GCA_013397375.1 Toxostoma redivivum
TCCTTCTCTCTGCTGTAGGGTTTTCCCCCAGTACCTCAGCTCCTTTTGTTAAAAACCAAATTTCATATATACTTAAAAAATGGCAGGAATGTTGCTAGTTTGGGGACGTTTGTATTATTGATGGTTGCTATAGGTACCTAGAGCAAGTTTTCAAGCTGCTCTCTCACTGGTGTCTGTAAATCCTACAGCTATTGAGCACAACTCAGCTTGATATGCTCTACAGTATTTACTTCAGAATGAATGAATAATTTATACAACTGTGAATTTTTTTTAGTGGATTTGTACCCTTAGGAGAGCAGCTGAATATTTACAGTGTTATTTTGAATGTTATGATTATTTTCTGTAGTACGTGAATGTTTTGGAAAATGTACCAAACCAAACGAAACAAAAAGAGCAGCTCCAATTTATTATATGAAAGGTTTTATTTTTCAAAGAAAGTCTTTGCTTATGGCAGTGTGGTGGTAAAATATAAGTTGCTTAATTGGAAGGTAGATAAAGTTCTTGCTGTGCAGGAGGGATGTTGAGTGAGGAAGGAAAAGAATGGAAGGAAGCAGAACGAGGTCTGTCTGTGTAGATTGATTTGTTAGTTACTAGATAGTCATCAGGGCCAGGGCTGAAGCGAATGTGAAATGTCTTGCACAAATACAGCAGCAGCTCTGTGGAGGCACAGAAGGGAGCTCAGCAGCAGGGGAGTCAGTCCAGTTTTGCCTATTCTGAAGTGCCATGCAGAAATCTTTGAGATTTTATGAAGCCTGAAATGGACCACAGGGGGATACATCCTCTTTGTGGCATTCTGTAGACTTGACTGCATCAGGATGAGCTAATGTGTGGTAGTCCACAGGAACCACATTGACAGGATTAATTCTCAATCTCTTACAGTCTTTTTTGGATGTGGAAGATTGCCTCTGTAAACATACAGGACACAGTTCAAGCTTGGCTTAACAAAATTTCCCATCACATCACTGGAGGCTGCAATAAGAATCCAACAAAATCAGCTTGTTGCATAATCTGTGGTGATGCAAAAAAGTAAATGGATTTGCCATTAATTTAGAATACAACTATTTTACTAAAAAGTGACATTACATACCACATTTGTGAAATATTTCAAACATTTTTCTGAAAAGTCAGGTCAGACAAAATATTTTAGTGCCATGGAAACATCATAAATCAAACATAACAAATATACAGACACTTATAAAATTGTACAGCACACAACCATTGTGGGGACCTGTTCATTGATTTCTGAATGCCAAAACAGCAGATGCATAATTGGTTCCAGTGATGGCTTGGAGCCAGGGATAGGTTTAACTAGCTCTTTGTGCTTTTTCAGTTCTATGTCTTTTTCAGGAGACAATGTTGTTTCAAAAGTTGTTTGTCCTGCTTCCCTTGTAAGGTGTCCCAAGGAATCAGGTAGTGACTTTTTCCTCTTAGGAAGGATTTAGAACTTCATTTGACACTGTACCAGTTCAAGGAGAAATGTTCAGGTTTTAGTTTTGCTGTTCATGAGAGACAAAGTCAGGTTTCACTTTTGCTCTTCAGCAAATACAGAAATTTTTCCCTACTTAGGTAGAAGGTGAGTTAAGCTAATATCTAGAGAAGCATCTGATGAAGGAAAATGGCTGGCATTTCAGTGAAACCTGTAACTGTTACATGCATGCAATAAATGACAAGAAATAACATGTAGCATTTAGGATGATCTTTAGAATCATAAGGAACACATCTGCAGGAGTTTCTTAGAGATCAAGAAGGTAGTGCAGCTTCACAGGACCACCATGGAAACAGAATGGCTTCACTTACATGTGTTGATACCAATATACTACTTAATACAAAATTTCAACACTTCAACTGAAGCAGAAAAGCCTCCTCTTGGCTCTTGAGATTACCCTTCAAAGCATCCTACACAAAATGCCAACACTGCATAGGGAAACAACTGTTGCTATACAACGCACCTCTCTGCACACCTACCATCACCCTGTGATGACAATGAAATGAGAAGGGATTATTATACTTGTACAGATCATGGGGGATTTTTTTGAGCAGATAATGACACATACTCCTACTGTTTCAAATTCTGAGGAGGAGTCAACACGGAGAGGTATGTGAAAGTAAACCTTCTGTTTGCTCCCCTTACAAAGTGAGCCTACAGAAAATCATCTGTTACAATAGGGATTTTGAAATACTGGCTTTCATAAGCAGCAACTTTTATAGATTGTATATTGGTATTGAAACATGGCATCAGCTTGTTGCTTTTATGTGCAAGTCAGGCAATGAATGCCCCAAAGCCTTACATGGTCTAGCCCAGGAAGTTTTGTACCTTTTCAGCTCCTATCCTCCTGTTGTTATAGCTAAGACAGTGTTACAGATTTTGTGGTAGAAAACCGAGGAGGAAGGCTGTACTGATATATTTGGTTCTCTTTTTACTTCAACAGAAAGCAGCATTGTAGAACTCACAGGTGCTACAACACTAGTGCCATTATACTTTATTCTTTTTTTCAAGTTCATATGTAATCATGCAAATTTTGCAAGGACATTTTACAGATTATGCCTAACACCATCTGCCTGTAATGAGAAATGTATGTGTTAGATGACATTAAATTTCTTAATTATGTTAGGAGACACTATAAAGGTTATATCAAAACTAAATAATACCCATTGTATTGAATATAGGAGAAACTATGTACAGTAAAAGTGCAGTACAGAGCTGTGTTTTGGATTCAGTATGAGAATACCACATTGACCCCATGGTGATGTTTTGGTTGTTCAGTCGGGCTTACCCTAAATCCAGGACTTTTCAGTGCCATGCCCTGCCAGTGAGCAGGTGCACCAGAGGCTGGGAGGGAGCATGGCTGGGACAGGTGCCCCAAAGTGGCCAAAGGGATTTCCATCCAGAGAAGGTTGAGTCCAGTACAGAAACTGGGAGGAGTTGGCCAGGAGGGGCTGCTCACAGCTCAGGGACTGGCTGGGCACTGCCAGCTGCTGATCAGCAGTGGGGTTGTGCATCACTTTTTTGTTGCCTGTCCCCCTTTGGCTTTGTCATTACCTCTCTTTTTGTAACCTCCCTTTTCTCTACAATTATTATTCTGCTTTTCAGTATTTCAATTATGAAACTGTTCTTATCTCAACTCGTTGATGAAAGCAGCTCAGTTGGTCAGACCATGATGTAAATAACACCAGCATGGGGGTTTCAGTCCCTGCAGGGGCCATTCACCTAAGAGCTGGACCTGATGATCCTTATGGGTCCCTTCCAACCCAGAGTGTTCAGTGTTCTGTGACCTGGAAATGAAACTTCTTCTCGCAATCTCACTCTATGGCTCTTGGTTGCTGGTTAGGGATTAAACCACCATACTTGCATTTACCCTGGAACCATATTATATTAGAGGAAAACTCTGCATAATTTATCCACTGAAAAGACTGAGAATCTGTCAGAGCTCTTGAGAAACTGTAGTGGATAGTTAAATTTTCTCTTACAAATGGACACCTCACTGAATTTCTCTAGAGTCAGTATTGATACTGACCTTTTCCACTTGACTTTTTTGGGAAATGCATTATATCCCCCAGATGGTCTCAATGATAATATTACTGCTATGAGGCTTACAGTGCAGTGCTTTGTAGGTGTGTTTTAAGCTCAACATTATTGGCATCATTTTAAAAGCAAACCAGTATATTAAGCTTTCAGTCTTAGAAGATTCTCTTTGAATTATTCAAAAGTCGTTGAGCTAATATATGCATCTATATGTGTCTATATGTGATTTCCTCTGACTCTTTGGCTGCTTCAGAGTAATTTCTTATCACTGTAAAACTTCTCACAATTATTACATCTTTCATATTGGTATAGAAGTTAAAATACTTGAAGTGTATTACTACATGGAATAATATACATGTAAAATCCAAGTTCTTATTTTTCTTACTTAATTATGCTTTTCTGTACTGTGATAAATTATGGTTTTTTCCTCATTTTTGCAAAAATATCTATTAAAAATTTACAACAGTCTCAGAGCATGTATTAAATGGTAATAAACATGTGAATAGCTTCATAGCTGTACTAATATGAATGAATAAATAGTGTTTTGTGTTACTTTTTATTGAATTTAGTGGATCAAAACCAAAGTTGTTGGTGTCAGTGAGACTGGTAACTTTACTTTTGTAAGACTTGGCTCAAGACCTGTATTTCTTGATTCAACTTGCTCATTATTTTTCTTTGGAAGACAGTAGTTTTATAGTGATGGTGTTGGCAGAGGTGTAATAATAACTGTGCTTGTTGAAACACTTTTTCAGCTTCCAAGACAGTCTGCTGTCCTGTTTTGGAAGGAATAAATGCAAACTGTCTTAAGGCTCTGTACTTAGAACATGCTCCAGTTGTGTTTCCAGGCAATTTGTTGAGCTCATGCTTAAATACAAGGGATTTCTGGCAAGATCCCCAGCTCACAGTTTACTTTATTCTTCATCCCCATGTTTACTGAATGATTTATTTTAAATTTTCCCCAGGTTCAAAGAAGTTAAAATACAGCCTTGTTAACTCTGATCATCTTTCTCAACTTCAAATTCTTTATCGTCCAACATCTTAAGCTTTATTTATTTATTTATCTTTTATTCTAGGTTTTCATTATATTGTTATCATTATCATTATCATTATCTTCTCCTAAATTGTTAATGTACAGTTTCAGACTATGTTCATTCAAGCATCCTTCTGCAGATTGTAATTGCAGTTCTTGAATGACTGAAATTTACTTGATCATACATGAAAAAGCTTTGGTAATAGTAAATAATTTTTAAGGATTTTGACAGAAGCTCTGTGTGTAGTACTTATATTAAAGAAACATTTGACAGTCAAAATATTGATTTACACAGGATTTTCCAGACTGCCAAGTGAGGCAGCACACACATGGAATGCATGGGCTCCTCCTGTAGATTGAGTTATTATACTTCTGGCCTGAATATACAATTAAATTGCTGCAAATTTGAGTTGCTAGTAGGTTAGATTCCTGTAGATATTACCCTAGAAGCAGAATGAAAATATTTATGACAAGAGTTGTATCCACCAGAATTTACAGAAGGGTCTTTGTAGAATGGATGGAAAAAGATTTCTTTGCATTTGGGACTGCAGAAGTTGTGAAGCATATAGAAGAAAATTGCATCGAAAAGATGTCTGTTTCAATCTTGCAAAAATATTGGAGGACTTGCAAGAACATAATATGCTGAAAAGGGGACAGGATTTTATAGAACACGTTATAGTGTGATTGGGTTTTTTTTGGTTTGTGCATAAAGCTGATCACAAGGTTTGTATGAAGAACAGGGTATACATAAATAGTGCTCTCAAGATAGTTTTGTCATGGCTGGTATATCAGGGATTTCAAAACCTGAGTGCCTGAAGGATTAAGTGTTCAGAACCAAGTACTGCAGCAGCTGCTTGGCACAGAGAATAACAGTAGCAAACTTTCATATTTTCTGTTTTTATAATCAAATCTTTGCACTAATATCCAGTTAGAGGAAAATCTTGAAAATCAACTGAATGATAAAAGATATGAAACATGACCTGGAAGAAATGTGTATTCTACATGAACTGGAGCTGTAATAATACATTAGGAGTAACAATTACACATGTACAGAGGGCTTTAGCATGCATCTAAAACCATACTTTCTCCGCTATAAAGATCTTAAAAATCTATGTAAAACCAGATAAAGCATGCCAATCTGTAAAAGTTAGGTAAGGTTTTGTAAGGTACAGAGGACAAAAGCAGATTGTTTCAAATCCAAGAAAAGTTAAAAAAGGATGGAAGAAGTTTTTGTGATAAAGATGAACACAGGAGATGGAAAGAAAGGTTCAGAGATGAAATGAGAAAGGGAACAGAAGCAGATAGGAGCAGATAGGCTGGATTTGCTCTGCTGTGGAGACACAAAGCCATAAAAAGTAGTTAAGGTGCAAATTAACATAATTTATGCAGAAATTCAGGCCAGCCACAGACGGTGGGTGATGCTAGATGTGGATGGATGCAGATATTACAGTAGTGTAGCTTAGTGAGTTATTTCAATTGCCTCTTAGAGGAAGGATACTGTTCCACCCTAGATTCACACTATAAACACCCCATGATAGTTAATAAAACTGTTCCTTTAATTTAATTTTAGCATAGCAGATTCTTCAACTGGTAACTAAATAAAAATGTTGCACTCTGAGCATGTGAAACGAGGGTTTAGTTTATCTTTGGAGAAATAAAATTTAACAGCTCTGAAGCTTTTGTGTGTGGGCAGAGGGTAGACTTCACTTTAGGTCAGAATTATGAATGTCTTTTTTTATATACTTACCAGTATTTTGTACACTTATAATTCATTCATTTGGGTTTAAGTACAGTAAAGATTTATGTCTTCTGGGTTTTATGTGGAGTTGATACAAACTGAAAAAACCAGAATTTTGGCAGCTATGTCCCAAAAGTAACATGCTTCTTCCATCTAATCACTGCATACTGGTTTCATACTGCAATTGAGCTGGTTAATTTTGTCCTGTCTATCCTGATATGCCCTTAAAAGTTCTCATTCTTGTTCTTTTTCTTCTGATTTGTTTTCTAATACAAAAAATACTGTGAATTAGTTTTAGTTCTAGGTTTACTTGAAGGCTTGCCATTTTAAAAGGGCAGCTTTAATTTTTTTAATGTTTTTAAATATTGGTTTTTAGTTTATTTTTATGAAGATGAGGTAGCTAGTGTATATCAGAAGAGGCACAATTGCAATAACAGTATTCTTCATCCTTAACACTTCCACAACAATTAGCTCTTATGTTGGAAACTGAGAGGCTCAGAAAATGAAGGTACAATTTCATGGATGTGACCTTGCACAGTGCTTGACAAAATGACGATGGCTGAGTGACTCTTAAGCCTGCCTTGGGTTATGATGTGGACACCACACCATGGAATATTGGTGGGCAGTACTGGTGCTGGTAAGACTCTCTTCCTCACCCTCCAGAACTTCGGTTAAGTAGAAGAAAACGTGAATGAAATTCTGTACAGAAATAAAATTATACTGTTAACTACACTGTTAATTTTATTATAATTTTGATATATAACTACAATGAATATAGCAAGCAAGCATATTGGTATAATCTGTCCTTTATATAATTGCAATATCTATATATAATTGCCTTAGAATGAGGTGGGGTCTTCTTTGTGAACGGCAGGCTGCTTTCAAAAAGTAGTGGAGGAAAAGATGTACTTGCTCCACAGGATTTCATTATGATGGTTCAAAGCTGAGATGGATAACATTCTATAAAGATTTTCTTACTTATTCCTGTACACAATTAATTATAGTTTTTTCCCATTACCAGGTGCAATGTCACTGTTTCACTACTGTTAGACCAAGGCTCAGAATCCACACATCTGTCAAGCTTCCTTTCAAATACAAACTGACTTTAGCATTTGTGGTCATGACTTTTAGGTTCCGTTTATAAGAGGAAAGAAATGCTTCCTTTTCCTCTCTACTTCTCCAGTTGCCCATGCATTCTGCATTCAGTAAGCTGCAACATGCCTGCCACACAAAACAGGTAAGGTGCTAATGAAAATAACCAATAGCCCTCAAGCCCGTATCAAACAGTACTGGGGGCTCATGTGACACTCCAGACAAAGCCTTTTCCTTCTGATCAGGAGCCACAGGGAGCAATTTTCTGAGCAGGCTTTTACACCCATACAGAGGCGCTTTGTTTCCTCTTCTTCTTTTCTTCCAGTTGCTAGTGAGTAGTTTGATAAATTGCAGTATTTTTACAGCAACTGAAGTGTCAATAGCTGGCTGATAGTCCCTAAATTTGTTTGGCACCCTCATCCTCCTCTTCATTTAAACATATAAACTATATTGCTTTTTTTTTTTTTCAGATTTGTTTATGACAAAGCTCTGATGTTTTCAGGCAATCTACCAAAACAATTCAATAGCCAGATTTTAAATCTGGAGAATCATTTGCCCATAAAGCTATACCTTTTTATCCTTTCTTGACTAGACTGCTAGACCAGTTTAATTGCTGGTGTTGGTAGAATGTATGGCAAGGGCCTTTCTTCATCAAAATAATATTTCTTTTAACACTGGAAACAAAGTGTTCAGTGAGGAAAAAAGACTTGGAAAAAAGTCTTTTTGCTAGCAGGCCTACTAGCCTACCTAACCATAAATCTCACCATGCACAGATGATAGCTTTGGCAGTGAAGCTTTTTTAATGGTCTCATTAGGATTCTATATGTGAGTCTTATTCCCAGAAAGAGCTACTGCTTCTCTTTGCTGGAGAGTAGCCAACTCTGAAGCTGTGCTTCAGGTCTTTGGAAATCTTCTTTCTTGAGGGTCTTTATACAAAAGGAGTTTTGTAGGCTGACTATAAATGAGAGTTCTGTGTGTTCCTTAAGAGTACTGTGTATGGAGATGCCTGTCTTGAAACAGGCATTTTCTTCCTGTCTGCTTCTCCAGACAGAACCTCACTGAATTTATTCAGACCATTCATCTTCCCTGTAGCAGGTCGACATGAAGTATTAATATATTATTTCAAGGCAGCTGCTAATCCATCACAACAAGAGAGAGAATGTAGAAAGAGGGGAATGGAAAAATTGTGTGATGTCCTCAAGGTCATAACCAGAGCATGAGACAGGAACTGGGTGCAATGGGCTGCAGGTGGTTTGATCTAGTCATGTTCCTCATCAAACACACTTGCAGCAAATGAAACAACTAAACAGAAACTAATACAAAACCCTCAAAATTTTATATTATTAATACTTCTTTTTAAATCTACTATTACGGCTGACATTCAATATGTTAAGTAACTGGATTTGTAGCTTCTGCTTTCCTTGAGAATTTTTCAACTGTAAAAATATATTTAATGAGTTTTTAAGGCTTATTTTTCTCTTATGTGCTTCTCAATTAAGTTTAAGCACCCTGTTTTAAATGATACTGAAGAATTAGATAAACGTTAAACTGAAGAAAGACTTTAAAAAATAGAATAATAATAAAATTAGGAGTGTTAAAATGCCAGACAGAAGATGAAAATAAAATTTACAGTAAATACATTACTTCAGTTATCCTTTAGTGATGAAATGAGAGATCTGATCATGATAAAACTGAATATAATAGTGAGAACAAATCTTCAGGAGGGAATAATGAGATTCCATCATCATTAACAGAGTGTAGATCCTGCTGGGCAACAGACATATGACTTTGCCTCTGACTCCATTAGGAAAAGATGCCATTTTCATCTAGTGAATTTAAGAACAACTTGGACTGAAAGTGCAAATAAAATGTTTGAAACATCCTGAATTGGAATGTGCCAAATACAGAGTGTCTTGTCTCAGGTTGTATTGTGGGCCATCCCTTTTCTCAGCACTGTAGATCGTTTTGCTTCTACTCTGTCAGTATAACATTTTGCACAAGTGCTAGTGCTCTGGTGTTACTATCTGTGCTCCTCATTTTCTCCACAATATGTGCATTAACAGAGGGGACAGGAAAGGCAACTTAATTACATCTTTTTGATCCAAGGAATCTAAATGACAATTAAACTTGCTTAAGTGAAAAAGAGCACTATAGTCATGCCTTTATTCTCATAGCTCTGTTCCAGTTAAAATTATTAATGTATCATCTTATTTTATGATATCCAACTGCAGAGTTCTTCAAAAATTACTCTTTTTGGAGGATGCAGTGCACAACATTTTCCCATTTTAGTTTTCCCCTCCTGGAACTGTTCCCTAGAATTCTAAAAAGAGCATCATTCTTAAACTCAGAAAGATGGTACAAAGAGTCTTCAGCACAGGGTTCTATTTTCTTCTGCAAGTCAATGGTATAAAATGCAGAGCAGTAGTTTGAACTGAAATGCAGGGTGCTATCATTATAATTTTCTTGCAAAACACTGAAAAGCTTGATTTTCTTCATTGCATATAGTTATAATAGTGAAGTGACAAGAAAATCTCTTGTACTACAGATAGCCTAGATTTGTCATAATTCCCAATGGCACAGTGGCATGTACTTTATTCACTTTTCCTTCTGCAATGGGAAAATAAAAAGAATAATTATAAGTAGGTAGCAGAAAAAAAATGTACTGACCTCAGACGTTTTTTAAATTAGAATTTTAGAGCTGTACATGAATAGGTGGAAGAAAAACAATTAAATAATTTAAATTAAAATTATATTAATAAAGAAGTTATTCAGTGATGAGCTTAGAGGAATTGATTCCTGTGAGTCTTCAGATGAGCAGAGAAGAGATGGAGAATCTTTTATACCTTGAATGTCAGCATTACCTGTAACAGTAGTCACCTTTAAAGAACATAGGACTTTGTAAGAAAAGCATAGTGGAACATGAGAGAGGGACCATGAAGTGCATAGAGCTGTAACTGTGTCCCCTCAACCTCTGCATTATATCTAATCATTTCTGTGGCTATTGTGTATTTTGTGTTTGCACTCACATTGGGCTGCCACAAGAGGACTTGGTAGGGAAGAAGCAGAAAAATAAGATTCTTTTTCCAAAGTACAGCACCATTTTCTCCTCCATACTGATGCCCCAAATTATTCACCCATTTCAAGCTTTATAAATACTTTTCCCATTCTTATTTTTTTCTTATAGAAAAATCTCTCTATGCTACACTGTTCAGATTGTTTCTTCACAGCATTCCCTACTGTATGTCAACTGTCCTCAAGTCTGATTTTCCCTGCTGTGTGACTGAAGTCTGAATAATCGTGTTTCTCTCCCCTGAGTCATGTATACTTGGGATGGCAAATACAGGCACCACTTAGAGGAGGAACGTGATGTTGTGTAAGAGAAAACAAGCAGTGCAGGGAATTTGTAACAAACTTCCTGTTGGCTTCTGTAGGCAGTCTACAAATGTCATGGTAAATCTAGACCCAGATCACCCAGGACTTCATGGCTGTGCAAGAAGGATGTCAATGCTTCACTACCATAATGCCAAGAGGAGACTGAGATGCTGGTTTGAGAGGTGCACGTAACAGAGACAAATGAAGAAAGGTGTTTCTGTAAGCAAGTCTTCCATTTCAAGTGAAAAACTCTAATGGTGTCTTTTGTTACCAGATCTTAAAGTGCATTAGCACAGTCAGTTATATATTCTCATCATCATTTGATGGAACAGAAAAGTGAATGTTGAATGTATTTACCCTATCTCTAAATGTTGCCATTTAAAAATCTTTCCCCAAATATCTATTCTGTTTTTATGAGATCCTTACTTCTAAGCATTTTAATCACTAAAATGCAGATTTATGGGAATGTCAAGATGCTTACTTTTAATCCATAAATTGATTAAGTAAATTCTTGTCAAACATGAGTATCCTATTAATCTTTGAGAAGCTATGTTGTATGATGATGGTCAGCATTTGGATGCATAAATTGATTTCACATCCATGACTGATAGATTGTGGAAGAATGTTCAACTCAAGAATTATTACAAAGTATTTTGATTAATATTGTCTATGATGAGAATTTTTGCAAGGCAGCAGAACTGCTGCTTGCTCGCTGTTCTGTATGACAAAGCAGTGCTGGGGCTGCACTGCAAATGTGCCTGCACAGTGCCATGCACAGCTCTGTGCCTGTGTGTACTAACACCAGGACACTCAGGCTCACAGGGCTACTCCACCCTCTGAAATTCAGTAGCCGAGTAAGAAACTTCTTCAAGGAGGGATTTGTATACTATGTGTTACTGTATATGTTTTTATTAGTATGCTCCCTTTTCCTCTATTGCTGTTCCATTTTTCTTTACAGTTGGTTATATGCTGCCCAGTATTTTATACTTCACCTTTTCTCTATTTATAGGATAATTCAAGCTCAGTAAAGATGAAGCAAGCCACACTTTGAGGGCAAATCTTTTAAAACCTACATTTATCTCCACTTAATCTGGCCTCCTGCAGTAGGTAGTGTCCCTTTATGGAAGGTGCTGAGTAAAATCCATCCAGCATTGCAATAATATTCAAAACCCCAATGATGCTGCCCTCATTCAAAGCCTATTGAAACAAATGGAGATCTCTGACTAATTCCAGTGAGCTTTGATCAAATCTTTCAAGCCAGTGTGTATATATGTACCTCTTCAGATGTGCTAAAAGTTGTCTGGGCTGGCATTGCAGAATGACCAAAAATAATTGCCACATTTTCAGAAGACGGAACAGTGACTACGGTCTTGGTATTTGCATTAAGGGTGAGCAGATCTTATGACTATGTGGCATCTCAAAATCTACTTCTATCTTTGGAAGAGTTGCAAAAATAGTTCTGGTTTGCAAAACCTTATCCATGTTTTAATTTATTCCCTCTCCAAAGTGATTATGAAAAAAAATATGAAAAAAAATGTAAAAAGGATGCACCAAAAGGAATAGAGGTGCACTCTGGAAGCTGCTGACCTACATGCACTGTTCTGCATTTTTTCCCTGAACTAGGTTGTATCTTTTCACTGCACATCTTCATTTTTTGGGGGGTTTTTCCTAATAGCACTCTTGGTTGTTTTCCACTTTGATGACTCTCTTTTCACTCTGCTTGTTCATTGGATAATATTTTTTTAAACTTCTTTTTCATCTGAATTGCTTAAGCTAAAACATTTCAAATGAGCAAAAATAATTGGGAGTTATCTTGTTTAGATATCATGTCAGATGGTGATTCATTAATTATAGCTAGACTGCATAAAAGTATGAGAGAATAATAAGGGATGATATCTGGTGTTAGAAAAAATGAAGGAAAGGAAAAGGTTTTTTGCAGCATTTTTTACATTAAAGGGACAACCAAACTATTTGTCTGTTCATCATCCCATATCACTATTTTATCTCAACATGTTAACACCTGGTACGGGATCTCTCACTTGTGCTCTTGGGAACCCCTGTCATTATTAGCACAATTCGACCCTGTAGTATGTGATTTGTATTCCATTCATTCCTGGAGGCTACAGAAGATCAGGAAATAAACCTTTCTACATCAGTAAGATCAGCACAAGTACTGATTTTAGAACATGTTACTAATGAGAATGAGTGGTACAGACAGTATGAGTGAAATTTGGGGAAGAGGAAATTACTTCTGTTCAATTAGGTCATAGATTAAAAGCTGTAAACCCAAGTAAATTCTCAGATACAAAATACAATACCATAATCCTATAATCACATTAAGCAAATAGTAGATTTTTATGCCAGGGGAAACCGTCAGGAATGTTAAATTGGATCTCCTGTGCAGCAAAGAGCTACACTTTCCTCTGAACTGGGATATGTCTTCTGGTTTCCAGAATCTGGAAACAATACTTTAATTTGGGATTTAGTTGAGGCCAAATTTATGTTGAATATCCCAGACATTCCACATGAGTTGAAAGTAAAGCCTTTCTTTCCTATACATGAGATGATCAAATTATCATGAACTTAGATAATAAAATTACTTTCCTCATTTTCTCAGGGCCACAAAAAGTAATTAGCCACAGTGCTATATATAAACAAAAGAACCATGAAATTGTCTAACTTATAATCACATAAATAATTTGAAGCTTGCTAATAAAAGTATATAAAATAGAAAACCAAATTCTTTGTAGGAATAGCTAGAAAGCCATTGACAGGATCACATTTCACCATTGACCAAAAGGAGCACAGATGAGTAGATTCCATTAACAAATGGTCTCTAATCGGAGGTAGATAGATGAACAATAGTATTGCCTCATGTCTCAAAGGAGAGTCATTTCAATGGCTTGATGGTTATGGTATTCATGTACAAATGCATATCTGAATTTCCCTCTTAAAGATAAAACTTACTAAGGTGCTTAGAATCTCAGTGATCAATGAGATGCTTAAGAAATCTAAGTGAGCAGCAAGGACAGCATGGGTCAGGGCAGTGCCTGCTTTCCCTGCCTAAAGTACTATCTTGGGGTGACTGTATGATGCCTGTATCCCCAAATCGTCTGTTCTGTAGGTGTTGAATATTAAATTCTGCAACTTTAAGACTGGTTCCAGGAGTGAAGCAGGGGGAAAGAAGAAGTGCAGGGTTTGTTATCAGAGACTGCACCGGCTCCCCCGCATTCCTGCTGGCACTGTGTTGTCTGCGGTGGACAGCAAGGGAGAGCTCTCTTTTGCTCTGGGTGGCTTCTTCTGGCTAGCTGAGGCAGAGAAACTCCCTGGATTGCTTTTTTCCTCCTTTTCCTTTTTTTCCTGGAACTGTTTTGAACCTGCTCTGGACTGAAAACCCAGAAGAGCACCAGGAGCTCACACCTGTGGCCCACCAGGCCTGGCCTGGGCCAAGGCATTTCCCAGCACCGGAGGGACTGAGAACAGCCTGAGTGAGCCGGGCAGCCCACGGAAGGAACTCTTCTGATCCTGTCATCTCTTCAGAGTGGCAAGAGGTTTTTGCTGTTTGGTATTGTTCAATTTTGTGCTGGGAGGTGTGTTGCCTGTTGAATAAACAGTTCTTTTTCTTTTTCCACTTCTCTCCAAGGAATTTTTTTTTTCCCGAGCCGACTGGGGGAGAGATTGCTTGGATTGTTTTTTTTTTTTCCCCTTCCCTGGAGGAACCCCATTCAGAGGTTTCCTCCCAAATTTGCTCTAAACCAGGACAAGTACAAACCATGGCTGGACAATTTCCATGGCAGTTTCCTGCTTCTGCACCACCCTGCTCCCGATTCTCAATCCCAAACTTACTGTGCAAATTTTGCTGGGGCTTAAAGTATTCTTGGGGCACACCATCTCACCTTTGAGTAATCATTTCGGTTCAGAACATTTTTAATTAGAGTTTTGATGTATCCTTCAATTAGTAAAGAATAAGACTTTTTGTTGCTTATTCCTCTTAGGGTTGTGTAGAAATATGCTGTAGGATACAATGGATTGATGGATACTTTTTGCTTCACTCTTTTGAGTTTTTCTGAGATGTGGGTTAAATTATTCACTTTCTTCCCTGAATGTATAATTAACTATGACTTATACTGAGATTTCATTGCATGGTAACATAATGCCAGTTATTTTTATGTCAAACATATGTTTTTCATAGTGTTTTAGATAGTTGTGGGTTGCAGTTAGAGATTTTTACCATGCAGTTATTTCTTAGATTTATGTAATAGCTTGCGCAGATTTTTTTTTTCAACTTAAGCTGTGTCAGAAGAGATAAAACCTGAATTGCAGGTATTACAATTCTTTAGGGAAATCTAGTCCGTGTTGTGCTTCCTCTTGATTTTATTACTCTTTACTATAAATGTAATTTATATTAAAAAATACAATTTATACATGAATTCCTAGATTTTTTTTCTCCAGGTATTTTTAAGTAAAAAATAGGTAGCAGTAAAACTCCAGCAGAAGCACCGTGTCACTCTTCCATTTTAAAGCTTTTACAATAAAATGGAACTTCAAATTTCTATCCCTGGGAAAAGGTGACCTTTTAAAAACCAAAGTAGGTAAATAGATCTTATGCTAGCTGGAATGAAGAGAGCTCTCTAAAATAAAATGGAGCAAAAATCAGTGGCACTGTGGATATATAAGCCCAAACTTTTGCAGTCTGCTAGTGCTTTCATGCTTGTGTGCTCTTTACTTCCTTGTGTGCCTGAGATGCAGTGAGTGTCCTGTGTGACCAGCTGACCACTCAATATTCCTCAGCTTCTCCATGAGTCATGAATGCATAGCAGTGCCTTTGAAAGGGGGCATTAGAACTCTGTGAGTATGTGAGAACCTGGGGAAATTGCAGAGAAGGGAAAAACCCGGTGGCAGAATGGAAAGGCACAGCTATTGTGATGAAATGTCAGAAATGTTGAACTCTTATCTCTCACACACACATGGATGTTAATTTCAGCTGTAAGTCTATTACCCAGCACATCAATTTATAATCTTATTTCCCTATAAACCTGCTTAATTAGCTGAGCATCTGGGGCCTGGTGTTGCTCTGTCAATTTATGCAGTCAAAAAAAAGGCTTTGTGAGGCTTTTAATGAAATCCTGGTGTTTTTCATCTGGATTACATTTGGTTACCACTGGACTGAGTTTGGCTCAGAATCCACAGTTAAAAATTGTTTTCAGTTCCTTTTAATTCAGACATAATAGTTCCCTTAGCCTTTAATTTATGGTGAAAGCTTTACACAGTAAAATATTTTTAATTATTTTGTAGATAGGAGGCTGCAACCAAAGAGTTCCAAGTGATTTGCCTGAAGCAAGATGATGATTGTCAAAGCTAGGACTAGAATGCAGAGGAACACAGCTCCCATTCTCATGCTTCATCTACTGCATGCAGTGACCCATGTGCATTTTTTAGCACATTTTCCTTCTATGTAGCAGAGGAAGAATCACAATGTAGTTAATGCATATAAATGCACTAAAATATACTTTTGTTCTTAAGTCTTAATAATCTCTCAATGCCACAGTGTAACAAAGCATGTTATTCTTTCAGTTTCATGCAAAGATGTGATGTCAAGTTCTGTCTGCTTGAAGAACTGAAAAATATGTGTTTTCTGACTGGAAAATGTGCTTTGATCAGGGAAGACCCACTGTCAGAAAGTCAGTTTTATTCTTCTGTCATGGCGAGGCTATTACAGATGGAAACAGAGTCTCACTGGTGAGAGTTCTCTAAATAGAATATCACAAAAATGTCTCAGGAATGAATAATCATGCAATGATTTTAAATGGTGTTATTCTCACACAGTTAAGAACTCAGCTATATTATGAAATATTGATCCTGTTCCCAGGTAAGGTAATTTCAAAACACAGACTGAATGTATTGGACAGGATCCATCAGCAATAGAAAATTTCTAGTGATTTTCTGTGGAGCAATCAATGTTCTATTTCATTATTCAGCTCCAAAATGAGCAGAATTAACACACCTCCTCCACCCAAAAAAATAAAAACAAAACATCCCAATACAAACCCAAAAGAAACCCCAAACAACCCACAAATAAACAAAACCCCCAAAAAATGAATAAAGAAAAAAAGCAAGATAAATGGATAAATTGAATATTGCTAGGAACAGCACAATATCTAGAACATCTGTGAGAGATTAATGCAGAAGTAATGACAAAGGTGGAACAAAAATACAGGAAGGTTCATTCTACAGGAGAGGATGGATGTACATGACTGCAGTTTGGAAGTTGTCAAGCACAATGTAGAGTTCCTTGTGTTGGGAAGATGTCCTTTTTGTTAGTCTTACCCACTAATGTGGAATGTCACCTGCTCCTCGAGAAGCTGTTTTTCCCTGTATGGTGACAAAATAGTGAGAAATAGACCAGAACTGTATAGTACAGTGGAGATTGCAAAGTTCAAGGACTGGAATCAAACTGCTGAATCACCAAGCCATCATATTTTTGCTCTGAGACACAATCTGGAGCACACACATAATATGAAAGAAGTGAAGGCTTAGTAGGCTATTTGGAACTTTAGGAGTACTTCCAAGCCTGAGGTAGATAATGTCTCAAATAATTAATCATTCATTTCAGGTATAGAAAGCAAAGAGCATCAGCTCTCACTGTTAGTTCTTCTGGCAGACATTTGGCTGAGTAAAACAGAGAAGGGAAAGTCCCCAAAGCAATATGAGGCAGCATCAGGCTGGGTAAAGAGGCTGAAGTGCAGAATGATCAGGTTCAAGAAGCAGAGAAAGGAAGTGCCAGCTCCCATATGACTGATGATTTTTTCCCTTCAATCTCCTCTCTGAGCTCTGTGCTTGTCTCTCAGAAGAGCTCAGCCTGCTCCACATCCTCTGCAGTGACTCCCAGGTGTGTGCAGGGGTGAGGGGTGCTGAGCTCGCAGGGCAGGGCTCTCTTGTGTTTCTGTTTCTGTTTCTGTTTCTGCTCTGTCTGCCAGTGCTGCTCAGCAGGGATAAGGCTGGCTCACGTGGGAAGCTGTACCTGGTTTAATGCCCAATCAGTAGGAGGGTCAGGATATAGAAACAACCATACATTGACATTCCTGCTTAGGAAAATAGGAAGTGGTTTCTATGTTATTTTTTTTTATTATCATTGCTGCATGCTGTGAGGGTGCCAAAAGAGGCGTGTTATTGTTGATTTTTGTTTGCCATTATGATAAATCACTGTTTGAAGTAGCTGTAGCTCATTTTGTAGCCCCTGGTGTCAGTCTACCTTGCACAATTTCCTATTGTCTGCTTGCAGTGTCCTGTTTCCATTTCCTGGGTTTATAGTTTGTAATAAATACTTTTTTCAGGGCACTTAACCAAACTGTATCTGTAATGCCCAAATGTGGAACAATGTCAGTAAAACAGAAGACTGGAATATCAGATCTGGATGCTCTAAGAAATTCTCTTGGTAGAACTTGGACAAAATACAACAGATGGTGTATAGACAAGCTTTTGGAAACTAATCACAAGGATTTTTCTTTGAAAGCTCCAACTTCCTCATTAGGAAAAGGACTGAAGCTTATTAATTGCTTGCTGAGTTGCCCTCTTTAACTTTCTTTAGCTTAAAAAAAATTATAAAAAATCCAAGAATGCCTAAGAACAATTATTTCCATCTGAGATGAATAAAATTTAATTGTGGTTAAAATTTAATTGTGGAAAAAAGCACTAGAAAGATTTTACTTGGAGTGCTGTTGCATAGGTAGGAGTGGAGTATGTAGTGAAAAGTCCATCAGGAGTCAACAGAGCATTTCATTTAAGTGAAATCTAAAAGAGATTGAAGTTTCAGCAGATTGGAAGCCCCAAGGGCCTGTGATTGCACTATCTGATTGCTTTGAGAAGTTCAGAACAAGACAGAAGTTTGCTGTTTCATTAAAGGCAGATATAGAAACAAAAATGTATACCCTAGTCTTGATGAATTTAAAGTGAAAATTAGAAGGAATACTTTGGAGCAATGAAAAGAATTTAGGATAGACCTTGGTTGTTTTCATAACATAAGATGACACGTATGTGTCTTTTGTGGGCCAAAGAGCTGCTGTATCCCAGTTGGCACTCAGTGAGCAGAAAATGGCTTTAGGTAACCAAGAAGTTCTCTAATGTTCTTGAACCTTTGCAGGGAAGAAATAAAAAATGAAGACCAGTACAGTGCTCATTCCTAATTTCATCATTTAGGAAGAGTATGAAGTGCTTCCTCATGGGTCCTGTTAAGGAATATAATATATGCTGTGAACCTATATCCTCACTACTCTTGAGAGGATTTTCCATCATATGACACTAAAAATATCTCTGAATCCACAGCTGATGAGTTTAATTACTCATCAGCTCTTTACATTACAATTCATTACCCTGAGGTAATAAAGACAAAATAAAGCATTTAGATGCCATTGTGCCATTGTTACAGCGTGTTCAGCAGATTGTCTCTAATCAGTGCAGCTTGTGTTTATGCAGCATAATTAACAGAAACATGACAGCACTGTCCTGAACGAACCAATTGAACAGGTGCCTGAGCTGCTGTTTGTCTTTCATTCTCTACTACTTTTATGTAAGAATTGCTAGCTAGGTTACAGGCTTTAATGAATTATATTTGTTGATTTAAAGTCACATTTTAAAGTCACACTTCAATTTTTACTTGTGATTATTTTTATTGTATAATAAAAATATGCCCCTAAACCTCAATAGTTCTGGCTATAGTCCATTCTGTACAACCCTTGATACTAAAATTTTGACAGAAATTATATTTTAGATAATAAAGCTCTGAAGAAATCAATATTATATTACAAGTAGTGAGTTCTATATTTCATTATACATAACTAAAAGACTTTGTTATTGGCAAAGTTATTTTGTTTGAGTGTTGGTGACACCTGTGTGGTATATTACAGCTGAAGTGAAAGTGCTTGTATAAATGGTGACCCCAAATATTTCCCGATTACTAGTAGACTTTGACTCTTTACTCAAAATCACAGATGACTGTAATCTGTAAATTAGTTATTTTCAGCCCCGTTGCTCTCATCCAACACATGGAAGTTGCTCACCAGCTGTCAAGTGAGCCTAGCACAAAAGTGCCTTTGTGATACAGGCCACTGAGCCTGAAAAGCCATTACCCCGAATGATTTGATCTTATTTAGCCCAAGACACTATTTTTGATCCTTGGCCTTCTTTTTCAGAGCAATCAACAAATTAAATCTCAAATCTATAGAAGACAAACATCAATTTGGAAAGCACCATAGCATCTATGGACTTCTGGGAGAAAGGCCAGTAAAAAACACATGAGAACTGGAAACAGGACCACTTCTTCCATCACTAATACTGGTCAAACATCTGTTTTGTGATGGAATTATTAAGAATGATTTTTGTCCTTTCTGAAAAACAAAATTTAAAAAATCAAATGCAGACCAGCAGTATCTGATGCCCAAGGATTTAATACTGTTTAAATAATCTATTTTAGAAAATAGTTTAGACTAACTTCCTTGGCTGTGCATGCAAGAGAAAAATATTTTAAATTACAATACCAATATAACATATAATATTAACATTTATAAATAATTGTATGGTTATTCATTAATTTTTTCATTCAGGAGATCACGTCTTCTTAGATATTAACTTCTTTGTCATTAAATCCTTCATTTTTTAGGACAGTGTTCTTGCTGTTGCTCTCAGAAAGCATGTGCTTACCAATTAAAGACTGACCTGGTCTACCCTTCTTGCTGTTTCGTGCACTTTTGTTATTATATAGCATTTATTCTGTCGCTTTCAGCACTGCAATCAATAGCTGTGATCACAGCCAAGGATGTTACATGACTATATGACCCAGATATACAAGTCTAGGACAAAAAAAGCCCTGACAGTTTGGAAAGCCTCATATTTTGATTAGTTTGCTCTAAGAAAAAATATCTTCTGGAACAACTTGAAGGCTTTGTGATTTCCCTATAAGACATGGGATAGTTGTTCTAATCCAGGCTTCCATCTCCCTGCACAGTGAGTACATGTATGGGTTTCATAAAAATAAAGGGGAAGAGTCCTTATGGCAACAGACCAGAGAAATCCCTAAAATATCTATTTTTCAGGTTTTTGCAGCATGGCTCAAGGCATACTGATGTATGCTATGGAAAACACTGGACCCAGAAGTGAGCTGACCCTTATGTGTCCTATTGAGTTTGAAAGATGAAGGGGATGCATGACCAGTATAGATGTACTAAACACTGGAGACAAAGAATTTATTATAAGACTTTATTAATCTCTTACTGATCCTAGCCTTTTTCACTTATGTATTGTAAATTGTGCTCTTTCATTAAGTATTTTCATTGTAAACAAGAGTTAAGTAGTTCTTTTTGGGTTACATAAAAGGTGGTGACAAGAGTCTTTGCCTGTGCCTGTCTCTGTAATGTACTCATGCTGAAAGGCCATTATTCTGAGGTCTGAAGTATTGTAGCACATGGAGAAAATCTGGAATACACTTTATGTGGCTGACATAGAAGTGCTATTTTGGGACATTGTTATGGTTTAATTTATGTAATTTAATTTATTTAATGAAGTCAATATGCTGACTTTTCTAAGCTAGATCTCAAAGAGCTCCGCTGGGCACTGTAAGTGGCAGAGCTTTGTTCTAGGCTCATACAAACAAGGGAATCTTCCTCTCCAGCTGCCCACCTTTCAGCTTAGTCAAATTCACTCACTTGGATATTTCTGTAGGACATTGAACTTTTGCCATCAAGCATTTACTGCCTTTTGCATAAATGACTATTTCTTATCCCCAGGATAGTTCTGCCATGGTCCAAGTCACAATTGCAAAGAGCTTGAAGTGTGGGGATCCTTCAATTTCTAGTTCAGTATGCTTCAGACTTTGCTCTTTCAGTTGTCTGCCCTACTTCTTGCCTAAGCAGTATTATATGTGTTAAAGTAAATTTATGCAGTCACTGTAGGAAAAAAGTTTTAGAGCATGATGAAATGCTAGGATTTCATATACTGGCCACTAATATTTTCAGGCCCAGTGAAACGCTTGAGTTTTTTCCAAGTGGTTTCAAATACATGCAGAACTGGGTACAAATGACATAATTTCTTCTTTAAGAGCAGTATCTAGAGTGAATTATTTCAGTTTGGAAATGAAATATTGCATAAACAATGCCTCCAGAATATAAGGACTTAAGTTTTTTGGCACAAAGATCAGGATAAACGCAATGCTTTCAAATTATCAATGAGCTCAGTAGTTCATAAGTTTTGTTTTCTACAAAGGTTAGATTCCCAGCCCTAACAACACATCAATTGGCAAACAATAAACATGGTTACATTAACTATTCTGTCTTCACCAACTGAAGCAACAGTACATGTCAAATCTCTTTCATCCCAAAGAAAATCCACAGACCCTCCATCCTAGTAAGATGGCTACCTAGAGAAAGTAGTGGAAACCACACTGTGAATTTAAACTATGATTTGGGGAGGTAATTTCTATTAGTTTTTTTTTACTAGCAATATTTTTATTCATGTAATATATTTTTTGTTCCCAATTAAAAACTATTACAGACTTTTCTATTTTTGTTTTATGGCCTCTCAGAGGCCTTCAGCAATCAAAATGTGCATCATGCAGTCCAAGCACTCAGGATGTTGACACATGGGGACAAAACTGTGGATACAACAAATACTTAAAGTTTTATTTTTTTATGACTAGAGAATGCAATTTATAAAATTATTAATCATCAGAGACTTACGTGTGGCTAATACAGTTTCATTCCTCCATATCTGAATGAATTTTGGATGTGCAGAAAGGTATCCAGAGGATTCATGCAGGAAAATAAATGATTCTGGAACAGAGAGAACTCTGCACTTGAAAATAAAGTCTGCTATATTTGTTCATGTGAATGTGATGTGAAAAGGTGAAAAATATTTTTTTTTCTTCCTCTCTTTGAACTTTCTGCTGTAGGAGAAAAGCCCCAAACAACAACTTACAGAATAAGCCCAGTGCTCCTATGCCTGAGCATTGTTTATTGTAGAAATTCTTGATTTGTTGATATCTTGAAATTACTATCCTTCTGCCTGCAAAAGTGGATGGTGTTTCAGTACAGCTGCTCCTTTGAGCAAGGACAGGCACATGATTTAAGAACTAAATGGAGGAGGAGCTCCTCAGCAAAAGAGCAAATGAATGCTAAATGCTAAAATCTCTATGAAACTGGTACAAATTATCTAATATTAGATTGTACAATCACACTTTCATTTTTGTTGCTGTGATGTTACAGTATAAATGCTTCAGGCCATTTGTATAATGCAAAGCCTCTTCTGTAAATTAATTTTAGGTGACAGTGTTTTTAGCAAGTGACGGTTCTAAATATAGCCTGATAAGTAAAAAGACATTGCCCTTAGGATGGGCTGATCACATTGCCACAGCTTTTTTTCCTCTTCTCCATTACTACTTCAAATACCAAAAATAAAATTAAATAAAAAAAAAAATAAAAAAAACCCCAAACCCTCATAAAACCAAAAATAAAAGAAAGGCTCTTTCTCTTGAGGGCTTCTCTTGTAAATAATGATGAATCCTTATGTGAGGGTGACATAGTTTTGTTTCAGGTTATTTTTGCTCAACCTAGTGTTCATCTTTAGAAGTATGATTGGATAGGAAGGACACTACACACTCAAGTGCTGTACTGATGATCAAATGCACATATTTACAGTGGCCATGTCTGCTGTGTACCTGATGAAGGGAGGGGAAACACACAGAAATTAATGTACTGCAGCTCTCTGAATAGCATGGGCTTTAATAGGAATAGGCTTTTTACAGAATTTACAGAAAGGCTGCTTCTAACCATGCAGTTCATTTCAGTTTGACAAAAGTGAACAGAACAGCAATCCCAGTATGTTGGGCATTGGAGACTCTTCAAGACACAGTGTGCTGTTATCTTAATTTGGAAAAAACATTTTATAAAAGACCATTTGCTTAAGAGTTGGACTTGATAGTCCCTGTGGGTCCCTTCCAATTCAGAATATTCTGTGATTCTGTGAAAAGAAAACAAGAAAACTAATGTGATTAGTGAAAAAACTCTACTTTTTTTTCTTGTAACAATTTGTAATTCTAAAAATTAACATTGAATATAGTATAAGTGGAAATCTAGAAGAAACTCATGTTATTTGCAAAGACACATGAGTATCTTTTCGCATTAATTATTTGTTATTTTCATTACAGAAGTGCTACCAATTTTATAAAGTTCCAATTAAGGAGGGAGGAACTGGGCCATGCAAAACCAGGCACAGGTGGACCTGTGGCAAGCACTGTAAATCAGAAGGTTAATCTTATCTACCTTAGAGGCTGTCACTGCTTATCATATTAAAAGTGACATCCTGTGTTCCAAGTAGCACCCCATGGTTTAAGCCTTTCCTGGCTTCCAAATGCTTGCCTCTGCCAGGAAGGATGTGCCATGATGAATGAAGAAACCCCTACCTGGACAGGCAGATCGTAGTGAGGTCTCTCTGTTCTGAGATGGTTGCTCTGTGACTTCTCACTGGAAAGAGCAGCATCATCTGCAAAGTTCTAGGCTCATTTCAGATTCTCTCCAAACTTTACCCAGACTGGAATTTTGGTTAAGCATTTGTGTTCACACAGAGGCAAGTGGATTGCTGTACAGATAATTAAGAAAATGCACTGAGGTTCAGAATCATATATCATGTATTGCTTCCCTGCCCTGTCTCACCACTGATTCTTGACATTTCTGCAGAGCCAGTGACTGAACACTGGGGCTCTGTGCATGTGGAACTAAATGACTTCCCTAAGCTTGGCACTTTCCCTTTTTATGACAGATGTACCTTGTGACTCGATGTGTTAATATGTAGGCTTGAGGTTTTCCACGTTTGGAAAATGGAACTGGACTTGTGTTTAATCTCAAAGGGATATGTGTGCTCTGGTTTGTACATTGAACAGCTGCATTTCAAAACTATTTCCTATTTAATTGTATTTCAGCTGTTAACTATAATCCTCTAAAGAGGCTATGTAAGAAGACAGATTTTTAATGAAGGACAAAAAAATCCCTCCTTTGTATACTCATGGGTGTGAACATATGATGCAATCTGGCCTCCACCAGTCTGCCTTCTAATTATGTGTCCATAAAGCTCAGAGATGATGCCAGAAATAGTAGTAATGATAAACTATTTCAAGTTCATCATCCTAAGAGCAGGAATTTGGGAGCTGTCACAGTACATTTTTTATTAAGCACCCAGATTAGCCCAGTGAACTGTAAGAGAGGCTCTGAGAAGAGACTGTCATTCCCTGACACAGCTGAAATGTGGCCATTCCCTCCAAGAGCCCATCAGAGATGTTTGTGTGGATATGCAGACTCATTTCCACATTCATTTGAAGTCTGTACCTCCTGAATTGCAGCCCCATATGAAAATATGGCTCATAGAAGAGGGAAATCAGCAGCTCCTGGGCTGGCAGGTTTATTCAAAAGGAGCATGGCCACGTTGTGGGAGGTGATTCTCCCCCTCTGTTACTCTCTTGTGAGTAACAATTCCACCTGGAATACTGTGTACATTTCTGGTATCCCCAGCATAAGAAAGACATGGAATTGTCAGAGCAAATCCGGAGGAGGATTATGAAGTTGATAAGGGGACTAAGAGGACTTCGCCTCTGAGGACAGGCTGAGAGAACTGCAGCTGCTCATCCTGCAGAAGAGAAGGTTGCATGGAGACCTCTTAGCAACCTTTCACTGCGTGAAGGGGCCTACAGAGAAGCTGAAAGACTCCTCATCAGGAACTGTAGTTACAGCACAAGGAGTAATGTGTTCAGTCTGAAAGAGAGGAAATTTAGGTTAGATATCTGGAAGAAATCCTTGGCTGTGAGCGTGGTGAGGCACTGAAGCAGGCTGCCCAGAGAAGCTGTGGACACATCATCCCTGAAAGTGTTCAAAGCCAGGTTGGATGGGGCTCCTGGCCTAGAGAAAGGTGTTGCTGCCCCTGGCAGGGGTGTTAGAACTAAAGGATTTATAAGATCCCTTCCAACCCAAACGATTCTGTGATTCCCATCAGCAGCAGGCCTTCCACAGCTCCCAGGGTTTGGCCAGGATGTGGTGTTTGATCCACCTGGGAAAGAGCCGGTCCACAGGTCCCAGCTCCGGCTGGATTGCGGCTGCGGTGACACAGCCCGCACTGTCCGCGGGGGCCGGGGCAGCTCCGCTCCCCTGGCAGCGCCTGCGGCCGGCAGGGACCGCGCCTGAGGCGGCCCCAGCCCCGCGGGATCCCCGTGCTGGGCCGGCCCTGCTGCCCGCTCCGGGTTTGTGCTGGGCCGGCCCTGCTGCCCGCTCCTGGTTTGTGCTGGGCTGTCTCTGCTGCTCGCTCCGGGTTTGCTCCCTCCAGCTCTGTACTGGAGTGAGGAGAGGTTCCTCAGCCGCCGGGAGGGTCCTGCCCGGCAGGATCCCCGTGCTGTCCCGATAGGATTCCCCGCTATCCCGGCAGGATCCCCGTGCTGTCCCGGCAGGATCCCCCGTGCTGTCCCGGCAGGAGTCCCCGCTATCCCGGCAGGATCCCCCGTGCTGTCCCGGCAGGATCCCCCCTGTCCCGCCAGGCCTGCCCCCAGCCCGGCCGCCATTCCCGCCCCTCAGGCCCGCTGGCCCAGAGCCGGCGGCCGGGCCTGCGCCTCCCTCGGCCGAACTAGCTTTGTTGTTGAACAAAAGCATTAAGCTATTTGGGATTTCGGCTGATTTAATTCCATTAAGATCAATAAGTCTACTCAGTTCAAATCCTGCAAAATACTAAGGGTGGCAGAATGTGTTCTTGCAAAAATGTAACTCAGGACAGAATGCTTCACACCATGTTTTTGTCCTCCTGAGTGGTGTTTAGAAAACCCACAAAATTTCTTGCCTGAATTTTCTTTAAAAAGCCTAGCTTTATACATCTCACTGCTGACAAGCTATGTTGTGATGTGTCAGTTTATGTTGTGTCAATTGCCTCTGGTTATATAATGTGCCATGATATGACTAATGCAGCCCAACATGAGTCACCTGTCGTGACAGCTTTATGCTCTCAAAAAAACTCTTTGCTTTCCCTTTAGAATACTTTTTTCTTATTATTGTTTTATTTTTATTAAAGATGCAGTTTTATCCAATTTACTGTTCATTGTTTTACATTTTTACAAGATGGTAAGTAGGCACATACATTTGCTATTAATGTATATGACTGAATGATTACTGAGACAAGTAAAAGCATGAGGTTTTCCCACTGCCTGCTGTGAAGGGAGATGATTATAGATCTGCTGCTACAATGCAGCACTGTACCTGAGGAAAAATGAACAGAACAGAAATCCCAAGTAGCAGATGGGAATCTAAATGTGAACAGTTATAATCAGGGCTCATTTGTACCAGGAAATTGTATGTAACATTAGGTTGAATTATTAACACCAGGCTATGATTGCAGTGTTAAACTGATAATGGCATAAATGCTCAGTTGGTACATATGTAATATGTGAACACTGATATAAAAACAGAATTTTGCCCATTTTTCTTTTAGTAGAGACACTGAAATACTCAGAGCCACTGCTGTCTTATGCTGCTGAGATAAACTCAGCTGTTAAAGCATGTGCTAATGCCACCAGGGCTGTGGGGTCAGAACTTGTGTGGGCCATTCACTTAAGAGCTGGACTCAGTGATCCCTGTGGGAGCCTTCCAGCTGAGAATATTCTGTGATTTCTTAAAAGAACAAATTGCAGTGCTTAAAGTAAAACAGGTGGAGATTTGTTATTTCTCAAATGTAGGTAAAATAAAAGTTAATTCATGAAATGCGTTTCCTTGCAACCTTTAACATGTTTTTTGATTCAGTGGTGCTTTTTTACTATGAAAGCATGCAGTGGTTGTGAGGTTTTTCATTATGTCTTTCCTTCTCAGATAAAACCAGACCTTATCTGAGTAAAATAATATAATATTTTCCTTGAAATTATCTTTGTATCATAACAGATTATATTTTTTTTCCTTAAAGATTGAATGATTGGTGTAATCAGGAAAAGAACTTACATTGTTGCACGCTTCTCAAGTTATATGGAAAAATAGTAGGGTTCAAATTCACTAGTCTTGTTCAGATGACAAAGTATAATTGCAGAAACTCATGTCTTTCCTATAAATAGCCTGAGAAAGCACAAGTACGTTCCAATAAAGAATTACTGAAATCAGTTCACTTATCTTAGAGCAGGTGATGAATCAACAGCAATTTTATTGACTGCAGAAGTCTGGAAATGTATATTTTTACCAGTTTTTATCAGGTACTTATTAATTTTGGCCTACCATATCAATACTATTCTTTTGTATCATCTTTCAATAAAATGCCATGTTTACTCTCCCATATCAGTCACCCACCAGACACATCATTTCATTAGCCAAGAGTGCCTGGGAGTAGTTATACAGTACTACTCTCTAAAGGCATTACATCCATGTACCATTTCTATTTTTATTATTTTTTAAATTTAATTTTCCATCTTTTGTGATTGTGTGAAAGTATTTCCAATGTTAGAAACAATGGAGGAATAAGCTTTAAAGCAAATTTGGTTATTAAGTCTGTACTAAAATAGACCTTGCAAATTTTGCGTTGTTCTGGCACTGCTCTGAATTTCCATGTGGCTGGGTGTGACCACAGACAAGGCTGTAAATACAACTAGCACCTTATAGATTTCAAGTTTTCCAAGTGTGCTAACCTGCAGAAGAGCTTTCACCCCACGTTTGTATTGAACACAATGATATCCTCTGCTATGTTAAATAGTCCGTGAAAATGTGAAGCAACACAGCATGACAGCTTTTTAACTATCCAATGCAATAGCACCTCTAGATTTACTGCCCATGGAAAGACATGAAGGGGAGGAAAATCCCAAGCTGAATTTACTTATTTATGTACATGCAACAGTTGTCCATTTGTGGATTCTCACAAGGTGCTTAGTCTGGTGCATTCCTCTCATCTTCCGTTACTAGTTGTGCATTCTGTCTGGCACAAGGCAGCCACAGCCAATGTTTTGAGTACTGCTTTCAGCAACTGATTGATAGCAATGCAGTTATCAGCTCTCATTCTATTATACATCCCATTTCTGTCTGTGACATATTTTAGTGTTGATCAAGTCCAGTCACTGCCTTTTGAATAAAATGAGCAGAATATTGACACAACCTCATTCATGATTTAGACAGTGTGTTTAGTATTGAAGCCCATAAAGCTTTGGATTTTCATCCATTTCACATGGAATTTAGGTCCTGCATGGCCCTTGAAAGAACATGGCTTATGTGTAAATGTATTCACTCCCTTCTTTCCACATTTTGCTCTGCCTTTCTCATCTGTAGATACAGAAATTAACATACATACCTAGTCTTTATGTTTTCGTTGTGTGTGCAGCACTTAAACATTTTCCAGGCTTACCATTTTTAACCATGGTCAACAAAGCTATAATTTACAATAATAAAAATGTCATAGGTCCTGATTTTTTTCTGTAACTACGAGGAACCAAATTCCCAACAGTAGGAGTGAGCTTTCTCCCTGCAAATATATGAGTTGCTCATGTAAAATATTTACTGATCCCTCTGGCAGTCTCCTCCCCAACACCACACTTACCTCTAAAGAAAAGAGCAATGCTGTTAATTCACAGCAGGAAGAGGCTGTGAAGAGCAGCCAGCTTAGGCAATGTACTTTGACAAATATGCTGATAAACCTGGACTAACAAACAAGTAAAGTCTTCACTGTTTTTTTCAGCCATTGGTAATGACTTGGCATTTGTTTCATTCAGTTCTGGTCACCGCTGTCTAATTTAATCTCCATCCAATTTGCTGGTTTCAATTGCTGTATGTTTACTAAGGAACTGCAGATTGTGTTCCCCAGCTCCTTAAGATATAAAACTATTGTGCCTGACCACACAGTCTTTTATCCACTAAAATTGTACAAAAGAGTAAAATTTATGTTTCAGACCTAGGCTCAGTATAATTATTGGCTCTTTTTTGGTTTTAGATTTCTGTAACATTTTCTCCACAAGGATATACCAAGGAAATATGTGGAATGGCAGCCATGGACTTATTAAGATATGATTCATATGCAGCACCTTGTACCAGCACTCTGGGAATGGATTTTCACCCATGTGTTACTTTTGATCTGAACAGTGTGAAATGCTCGTCTAAGAATTTTCTTCTGTTTCCTGTGGAAGAATGAAAGGAGGAACAAAATGAAAGGTCTGAGCTCTGACTGTATTCAAAGGCAGCAGCTGTGTTACTCTTAGTAAACGTGCACAGTAATACATGGTAGAGAGGAAGCATGTTGGTAGGATATTTAGTCCGAGGGGATCTGGTCATAGGATTTGTGAACCTTTCCCCTTTTTTATTCTGCAACAGTCAGGTATGTCCTGTATCCTTAAGTGTTTGAGACTACTTGAGTCAGAATTGCAGATCTTGGGGCATGTACCTTTGCCACGTGACCTAGGGAGCAGCAGGTTGCCATCCCTGGCAACCAGTTCCACCTCCTATGGGGAATGAATAGCTGTGGTAGAGTAATAACCAGGTATACCCACTAAATGCAGGGAAGTGTTTCATGGGATTCACAAAGTAGCCAGAGGCAGGCCCTGATCCTGTGAAAACTCCACTCTTCAATTTCATACCTGCTTTTGATCACAGAGTATTGGCACATTGGTGCTCCCTTTAATTGCTTGGTCAAAGGTCTCAGACAGTTGCTCATGAGCAGCAAACCCACAGATGTTTCAAAGTTACAGGGAGAAATCCTATTAGCTGACTTAGAATCCTGTCAGCAGATTGCATCATTATTTAATGCATCATGGTTTGTCACCCAGACATTTCTGACACTGAGTTAAAGGGGCTATAGACTCAAAACTTCAACTGGTGAGCAGTCAGGCACTCTGGAATATTCATGACATTTGTGGCATGGTATGGAGATAACAACAAATACGATGAGTGGAACAAATTGCAACTGCAGCGCAGATGGAGAAGACTGCCTTTTTTCTAAATCCATTTACTAAAATACTCTGGGAGCCTAATCTTAGGAATCCTCCTGTTACTAATCAGAACACCTGTGTGCTTTGACTGTAGAAAGATGGAGGGGCAGCAAGCTGGGGCTTTAAAAAACAAGTATAAGAGGAGACTTTTGGCATAAAATTTTCCTGCAGGAGTAATAGAGATGATAAAGTCTCAGACCTCTCAGGCCTTTTAAAAGGGGTCTTGCCTAAAGCTTTTCAGTAAACATTAATAGCTCAACAACATGCAATGTCTTCTACAGGAAAAAAAATAAAGATTTTTTTGCTAGCTGGACTGCTGTGCTTGTGAAAACATCAATACTACGGCATTTATGGGCTAGGTGTGTCTTCAGTCTTCTGTCTGAAGTGACTGTAGATGTTTTTGCATACTCTTCACTTTTTGGTGATATTATTCGTATTGTGTGAAAGGGTGAAAAAGGCTAGGAGGGAAGGAGTAAAAATGCTTAAAAAAAAAAATTCTTTCCAAAAATCAGTGGGAAGGAGTGAGAAGAGTTGCCATGACAAGCTCCAGCACTGTATCCCTGAAGAATTGCTTTACACATTTAACACTCTTGCTGTTTCTGTAGTGATTATGGTCTAGTTTCATTCTTAGTTTGATTTGTGTGTTTGTAGATAAAACATCATAGAGGGATACTCTTTTGAAGTAGAAGGTTTTTTTCTTCTATAACTGTGACAAATGCAGGGTTTTAATAATTATGAGCTAAATTTTCCATAAGCTTTACATGATGTGCTTGCAGGGTAGTTTCTCTGACATTAATAGAGATACTTTCTGCTGCTTTCTTTTTATAAAAGCTTCAGAAGGAAATATGTCAGTCTTGTGAAGAAGTCTTTAAAAAAGAAAATATTTAACCTGAGTTTGGCTTTGTAAGTGTAGAAGTTAATCTCTTCAGTGTGGAGAACATAAACTAGGAGAAAAAGGAGAGGGATATCTGAGACTGACAATTTTCAGGATGTAAAAAGGATAATGAAAATGATGAGACTCTTAAATATAACTTTATGCTTATCTTGAATGAGAGTGCTATACTTCAAAATAAATTTTATTCCCTCCTTTTTAACTTTATCAGCAAATATAGAAAAATTAAAATTCTGGAGTACATTACGTTTCTTTTTAACATTGCAGTTTGGCCAATTAACTATAGGAATAATTATTCACAGGTCTCTAGTAAAAAAACTTTGCTTTGACTGCAAGTGTGAAAGATCCCTGTAGGCTTTTACAGGCAGAAGTAAACCTGCAGGACAGGTGGCAGCAGTTTACTTATGAACACAGGCTGCAGTTTAGTCCTCCACTAGCTGAAGCTCCAGAGAAGGTTGTAGTTGTATTCTGCTGCTGTAGAGCTGAGGACCATCCTTATGAAATCATTAGCAGTTAATTTGGGCCCTGACATTTTTTTCTGTCTTTCTGCAGCTTTATGCATTAGAATCATTGGAGCACAATTGTTCCTGGTCTCAGTTATGATTACCTATCCCTTATTTCATATCAGATCCATGTTAAACAATGAACACTAAGGCTGCATGCTTTGGCCAGAAATTGGTAATTTTCTCCAGGTGAAGAGCTGAATCACCGTTTTTGTTTCATTATTTTGCTTATTCACAATTCTAATATATGTAACAGGCTTTATACTGAAATACCAGTTTGCTTTCCTTTTCCTTAGAGACTTGCATGTCATCTGCAATGCAGTGCAGTCACTCACTGGCTGCAGATGTGAGTGTATATTAGCTATCTCTTCTGCCTGATTACTCCTGTTAGCAGTCATTAACTGCATTCCTCAATGAGCTTTACATTGAGATGTTCACCACCATATGGTATTTACTTTAGTAACTGAAGGATCAATGTGTGTAATGGAGTAATGAATGTGATGGATGAACAAACAAGTAACTCTTTTGTCTTTCTCTGATCATCTGGAGACACCAAAATGTTTTTCTTTTAGTTCAAGTAGATAAAGTTTGATGATACATGTTGTGTTGGTTCACACAAATTAAAAGATTGAGCTATAATCTTAGTTAATTCCCAGAAAAAGGCAAAAAATTCTGCTTCCCTTGACAGGATAGAAGCAGACAAGTGACAGTTTCCCAGCTGTATCAGCCCAGTGAGCTCTGTGCTCAAGAACTCTTTGTTGGTCACAGAGCTGCCTTTACAGCTTTTTTCCTGAATATCTGCCTTGGCTGGGAAGCACAGTCCAGGCACTTTGTGACATGTGCATCACTCTGCATTTCCAGCCAGCTCTCAGGCTCTGCAGGTTATTCTACATGTGTTATTCAGCACTTCTGCTTGCTGCTCCTAGAAGCACAGCTGGAGTTACACTAGTGGAAGGAAGTTTGCATTTTGGAACATTTGGTAGGGCCTGTCATCTTTCCTTCAAAATTATCAAAGGATACATAGTTTTTGTTTTCTTGTTTGTTGGTCCCTGGTTTTGAGCTAGTGATTAGTCAAATTTACAGGAGAATAATCTAATAGGAGATAATGATATTCTATTTTGAGTTGATAGATAACAGTATTGAGGGATCCAAGTTCAAACTATGCTTTTTATTTTGTCAGGCAGTTGTCATGGAAAGCATGTGTCTAGAAATTTGTTAAATGTCTTGAGCATTCAAGGGAAACATGAATAGCTGGAGAAAGAGTTTCCACCCTAGCTAAAACATGCTAGAAGCTTCCTTTACCTAATGAAACTGGTCCTTTATGTCTGCCAGCAGGGGTTCATGCTTTTAGTCAGGTGCTCAAACCTCCATAGCCAATGAGCCTATTTTAACTCAGGCTCTGCTAATTGTAGTTCTGAGAAGTCATTTTTGTGTTCCTAAAAGGAAGAGTTAATTTAATATTAATTTCTATATGCTTATGTGAGTTGGAAATCTGTTGCTCCCAATATTTTTTCTGAGAGAAATTATTAGTTTTGTTTTTCAAAGATGATATCTTTTAATATTACCTTACTTTATTTTGAAAATCATAATGTCACATGTAAATTTTTGGAAACTGTTGCCCTTAAAAACATTCTTTTGTTCATAACTATTATTGCTTATTTTTGAGGCAGGTGAAATGTTTTTAAGCAGTTGGTCCTTATGTAAGAATTTTCCCTAAATTCTTCTTAGAAAAGACAATGAGATCTCTTCTGGGAAAGTGAGCTGGAAATATCATGGAATCATAGAAAAGGAGGAAACACTTCAAGCATGTGTTATATTGTGCTGAGTTAGAAATGTCATAAAATCTGAGGAACTATCTGTGTTAAGTACTATCAAGTGTAAATAGGGTTTGCAGAAACTCTCTCCCAGTCTGCATTTTTCTAAGTAACGTTAATATAAATGTGAATATATGCTTGAAACTTACTGCCTTTGCTACTTGGAGACTTATAGAAGAATATAATTTTATGGAACCAGGTAGCTTTTGTTTATCTTTTAGGGAGGTCTTCATATTTGTTACTGCTGAAATAGTATAGTTTGGTGAGCTTCATGACCATAAAGACTTAATAAGTTCACCTGTTTTTATCTCTTTGACAAACTGTTTTGCAAGTTTTTTAAGAGATGTCGTTGTTTCTCAGTATCTGGGTGGACTGTCAGTTGAACGAATTATATTTGTTGATTAGGCCTCTTAGAGTAAATAGAGGGGATAAATGTACTGTGAGAGAAAATGAAATATTAGTAGAATACTACTGGCTACTCTTAAAATCCAAGTATAATCCCATGCAAGATTTAATAGTACATAAGTGATAATTATTCATATTAACAACCTATCATATCCTCTCATAGTAATAGCAATGTAATACAAATGAAGACCCCCTACAACATTAACCACAGGAGACCACAGAAGTATAAATTGAGTACTATGTTCGGTAGCCTTAAATAGCAATATCCATGAAAGAAATTGAGGCAGTTTTCATTTAATGAAAATAAATAGTCTGCATAGTTTAGAAATCTGTGCATGTTGTTTTGCAAGCAACAGGGATGATCATATAATTCCAGGATTATAGCAATACTGGATTAATACTGTTAAAATTTATAATGGCACAATATCTGTGCAACAGACTGTCATAGGGGGTAAGGATGTTAACAGCTTGCCTTACCTTTTGCTTAAAAACCCAAAATCCTTCTCTAGCCAAAACAAGCAACACCACGTATGCTGAGACTCCTTTTGCTCCTCACTCTTTTTAGCCAGGCTGTAATTGTGACAGTGCTCCTGGAAAGAGGAATAGAACAAGGAGAAACCAAATAGGGTTACTCATGCCTTATAGTGGAGATTTGAAATAGCTAAGTAAGAGATGTGGTGTAAGAAGATGTGCATGAAATAAATGAAATAATGAATAATGAAAGCTGTGCTAAGAACTGTTTACAGTAAACAAAGCCACTTAAAAAATCAGCTTAAAGCTGCTGTACCTTTTCGAGTACAAACATACTTGACCTAAGACATTCTTATCTGACTAGAATGTTTCCCTTGAGAGCCACTATGAATCAGTTTTAGTATTTTATATTACACTCATTTAACTTAAAATTGTGTGTATTTCCTACATGAAATGTAAGATGAATTTATGGGTGTTGGACAGCAGGTATTCATGCTCACCAGTGTGTAGCTTGAGCTATGTCACAAATCTAAGGAGACTGAATTACCTGTTAAAATGTAAACAGCTTCTCAAGTGTGGAAATGCAAAACATTTTTTCTCAGCCTTTTGGGCAGAAATAACCTGTTCCTCTCACACTGCCCCAGGACTAACACATATACTAATGCCACTCAGGAATCTTTCTTGATTATAATTGTCAAGATATCATCATAGAGATGTCAAATTTTCCTTTGCCCATTTATTCACCTTTTACAGTACTAAAAAACTTAATAATAAACCAAAAAACCTTAGTAATAAACCAAAAATATATTATGGGAGCAGAAACCATTATGGTTACATTTATGAAGGCATATTTTGCTCTGTGTGTGCATGTGTGAGCTTATATATATACACCTATATATTCCCTCTGGAGATTTTTACATTTTTCTCTGTCAATTTAGAGGTCAAGCAGTGAGGAAATAAAACAGCATGTAATGCACACCATTAGCCATATTATTTCAGTCTTTGTAACCTCTGTCCTTAGATGTTTTCAAGAGCTGAGTGGGTCAAGCCCTGAATAATCTGGTCTGATCTCTTAGTTTACCCTGATTTCAGCTAGACATTGGACTCGAGGTCCCCTCCAACTTGAGTTGTCCTAGGATTCTATGATTATGCCAATGATAAACTATGTAGAGAGAGACTCATATTGATTCAGTCACCAGTAGTTGAAAGTGTCTGTGAATATACATGAACTAATTGGATACTTAAGCAAAAAAACCCACTAAAACTCCAGAATAGTTCAAAAAGACACAGAAAATCTCACGTAGTTGTGGAAGGAATTCACACTTTGTTTCTTATTTTCAGTCTAAACGGTGCAGTCTGTTTATGCATTTTTCCACGTCTTTTTCCACCATTATTATAGTGTTTAGCTTCATTGAAAGCAGGAGAGGGTTATTTGGGAGCTGAAAAAAAGAGTTCACATCATATGCTTCTGGTGCTAGGAATCTGCCTGCCATTAACTCTTAAAAGGGGAAAAATCCAACAAGTTTTCTGAAAGGAGATAATGAGAAAAAACCTCTTACTTCCACTGACTGTTTAAAATATTATGTCACTTATTAAGTGACTAAGGATATATCTTTGTCTTATGTATTTAGCAAAGTCTTCTTAGTAAGAAGGGTGTTAATTGACCACATTTTAGGAATAGAAAACGTGATCAGAAATTATCACATTGGACCATAAATATAAAAATAAGGGCGAAATTTGCATTCTCATTTGATGAGCAGAAGATGAAAACAGAATTAGAGTATTTTATCCTAATCTGTATACCCCTGTTTACCTTCTGGTGCTTTTTGAAGTTGCATACTCTGATTCTTCTGAACTGATAGATTATGTGATATTTTAAGCATTTAATATGCAAACTATGTAAAATAGATTGACCTCCTTGTGTTGAGTTTCTCAGGATAAAAAGTACAGCCTTTCTAAGCTATGTCTCCTTCTCTTTCCACCCCCAGGATAACGTTCAGAGTTTCAACTGTCTCCAACCCACTGCTTGAAACACGGAACACTTGCTATTATATAAGACATATATAATTTGATGTGATTTCTCTGTTCATGTTATTTTTCATACTAATTTATACTGCTCTTAGATGATCTTTTGTTGAAAGTAACAGAAGAAGAAGATACCAGTGGGATGGGGTCACTGTGTGCTCTTACAGTAGCATTTGCAACAGATGATACAGATATGTGCAGCACATTTCCAAAAAGAATTTGGGGTAGCATTCAGTTTGTGTAAATAAAATTATCTACATGTGTGTTTTGGTGGCTGCACTGATGATTACTTTTAAGGGGGACTGTGAAAAGTTGGACATGATGGTCATACTAAGAACAAAATAAATGCTTCTTTTAAAGGATTTCTTTGAGAAGCAAGTGAATAATATCTGTTGATGTAATGTAAGTAACTGATTTATGTTATCCTTTTAACTCTCAAAAGACTTTTCATAACCAAGCAGGGATTTAAGAACCAGCTAAGCTGTAAATGACTACAGACTTTCCATTAGATATAAAAATTTTAGTTTAATGAATGTAGAGGACATTTCTTATCTCTGCAGCTAATATACACTAAAATGCTGTGTTAAAATGTGGTTCTTATTCTCTGTTGGGTTGATGTCCACAACTTTTGTCCTTGCACCTACAGTTGCACATGCTACTGACATTGATCCTGGAAATTATCCTTTCTGCAGCTTCCAGCACAGAAGTATTACAGTAAAACAAATGGACACTAGATTTTAGATATCCTCATTCTCCAATGTGTGCACAATATAAATCTAGAGCATAAAAATTATGCAGAACCCCAAGGTTTTGCCACAGGGTGGGGCCTAAACCCAGTAGCTTTTAAACCATCCTTGAGAAGTCCTTCTTTATGGTTCTCCCACCAGTTGTAGCACTGCAGCTGAGGCAGCGGCTACACTGTAATTACCTGCATAGTTTGCAGTTGTGGAGAAAATTCACAGAGAATGCTAAGAATGCTTCACATAGGATTAACCTTACTTGTTTTCAAAAAGTAAAGATCTTTGAATGCTGTTAATTAAAAAAGAGCCAAAAACCAGAGAAAATGGTAGACTAGGAAAAACAGTATTTTCTCCTATTTTTTCCCCTTGAGATGGAATATGCTCCTCTCTTTTATTAGAATTATCTTAGAGATGAGATTGCTTGAAAAATATTAATTATGGCAGTAGCACTTTTATTACTCCTTTTCTTTTCCTATTCATCTACCTCTTTATACCTTCCTTATTTTTCATTTCAGTGGTGAGCAAGTAGGCTTCATGGGAGATGGTGTGCAGCTCTTCAGGCAGCAGTGGCTTCCGTGACATCTCAGCATCTGTGATGTCAGCAGGTCTGTAGGGCCAGGTGAAAGCACAACTGTGTGAGGAAAAGGAGAGGCAAAAGCTGCAGTTAGATTCCTGAGGAGTCTTCTCCATGCCTATTTTCACCTGATTCAAAAATTCAAGGATGATGCCCTGTAGGAGCAATTTTCATGCCCAGAATCTCTAGAGACAGGAGCTGCTTTAACAATGGCATTAAAACAAGCATTCAAGAGAGCATTAAATTTTGTTATAAACATTATAGAATAAAATCTGAGAAAAATCTATTCCAATAAATGGCAGGAAAGCATGTGGTTAGTCAACAGCCAAAAAAGGTGATGAACTTTCTCTAAATGCAGATCAGAATAACCTGGTTATTTAATAAACAAAGAATCCCTCTTATAATGCTTTAGCTTTCATGGGTAAAGTAGTTCAGACCAGGCTTATGTGGACTCACAGCTGGTCATTTCTTGTATGTTTTCATTATTTTTTCACACAATCATATTTTCTGGAACTACTCTTTTCCTTTTTTTATCATCCTTGGGATGATGTGGGGTTGGTTTTAAAGTGGGAGAGCAGATGCTGGAGTGCTAAACAAATGCCCTTGAAATCATTGGATTACTTTCATTGTAGAGGCCCCTACTAATGCAGATGTATGGCTAATACTGGATATTTACAAGGGAGCATAAAAACTTTGAGCAGATGTGTGGTAATTAGCACAGCTGAGGAAAGCAGAAAACATTTGGACACGCTCTCTTATATGTAAAGGAAGTGGGAAGATGTGTTACTTTTTCTCATATCATTCTGTTGCCATGAAAATAAATAACTTGATAAATGTCCTTGCTTTCTTTTCCTTGGCTTAGTGACTTTTAGGACTTGTTTCACTGTGAAATGAAAAACTGATGACATGAAAGTACCAGGCTTTGATTTAAGGCATGTGGAAAGATATCCTGCAGCTTTTGCATTTTATACTTTTTCTGCCCTTAGATGTCCCATTAAGTGACCTCAAGAAAAAAAACCTCTTCATTTCTCACAGGTGGTTGTTTAGGCATTTGTTTCTATGTCTTGAATACCTCTTTAGGAGTGTGATGGGCTCACACTCCTAAAGGAAAACCAGATGATCCAGAAATTTCATTCTTTTTCACCTGAGCTTTGACATAGCTGCCTGTCAGCCTGAGAACACATGAACATGTTCTCTGTGTGTTGCTGTTCTCTCATAATCCTTCCTGACCTCCTTAGCATCACTCCAGTTTACTCTGGCCTACAACAATTCTGCATATTTCTCTCTAAAGGCACTAATGCAGACAGTGGAAACTACCAGATTTCTCATCTGATTTTTCTTCTTGTAACTCCAATTTTTTGTCTTTGCCTGTCTTGCATCATATGCTGCTTAACTTCAGGTTCATGTTTGCAGTATCATTACACATTTCTACTGGCACACCCAAAAGCAAAAATGTATGTTTCAAATCAATTGAATTTAATCTAGGTGCCTCAAATGAAAAACCAAATACTTCACTTATGGTTTTGGCAGGAAAAATAGATGAGCTTGAATGATTCTGTGCACACATACCTCTGAATACTGAAGGAGAACTCTTGAGAATTCAAGTACTGCTATTAACTAAACCATCAGGGCTTGGATCTATCCCTTTCCCTTGTTAGAGCTGATTCTGTAATACAGATCACCTCTAGCTGTAGTAATGAGTTGCTTGCTTTCCTACATGACTCTTAATGTAACTCTCATATTTAAACTCCAGTTTTCTTGCTGCAGTGGAGCAGGCAATTCTACTTCATCTTTTCCAGCTGCATTATTTTCTTTTTCTAACCTTCATTGCCTTAACTTTATTGTACAGTACTGAGACACTGGCCATCTATCCCACAACATAAATTACTTTCTTTGTTTTTGGCTGGCTTTTAGGGAGAAGGAAAATGCCATTCACTAAGGGCAAATTAGCTAAAAACTCTGCCTTTCTGGGATGCACTGAAAAACTCCTCACCATCTGTCATGCAGATCTAGGACCACACATGGAGAAGGAAGTAAAGTAGCAAGGAAGAGTATAATTACAGCTTGGAGGTTGCTACTGATACTTTAAATCTGGAAATTTAACTAGATTCTGGTTTTGTTTTGTTCTTTATTTAGAAGTCTACCGTGACAAAAGGTGCCAATTTCTTTCTAGCTATCTTTCTCAATTATTTAAACATAAAAAGAAGCAAAGAGCATTGTCTGGAGAGGAAATCTGCCATGTTTTTCAATCTATGTCATTAGAGTATCAACATATTCCTTGGTCTTTACAGACCAACAATTGTTGACTGACCTAACATTCATGGAACTTCTTTGCCTTACCTCTGCTTCTCTTCCAAGTTCTTGGCTACATTCTGCCTTTTCTCTGCCAATCTTCCTTGTATCTGTGTACACTGCTATTATACCCTTGGCTTTTTTTTAGTTTATTCCACATCAAACTCAAATTTGTTTGGGTTGTTTTGGTTTTTTTCTTCTTTTTTTGCTCTGAAATATCAGCCCATCACACAAAATGAACTCTGATCAGCAATTTCTATGACCTTTTTATGGACTCAGTCTTGATTTGGTATCTTTAAGTACTGCCATTTTGTTGGATGTGAATGACAGGGTTAGCTTTTCCAAACTTCTCCTGTCACCTGTATCCTCTGACATATTTTTTTACTGAGCAGTTGTTTATTTCTAACTGTATTTCTTATAATTCTAACTCTTTCAGTCAGCTGCCAGATAAACTAATTCACCGTGGAATATTCAGTACAAGCATAAGTTCTTCTGTTCCAACAGTTTTATACAAAATGGTTCCAAGGACCTTAAAATAACAAATTCTGTAAAATAAGGGAGGTTGTGGCTCTTTTAATTTCTCATTCTCAGAGCTGATGTGCTTTTCTTGTGTTTTGTTTTAAATCCTGTGTGAAAGCATTGTTATACCTAAAATTCATGTAAATCAAGACCTAGAGCCACTGAGATGAGTGATTACTTGACCACAGTACTTCACTTTCCGTAATTGAGGGCTTCTGAACTCAATTCTGGCTGGTCTTTGCCAATAGTGCTCTCTGTTGTGTTAATAAAATGAGGAGGCCTTGGAGAAGCCAAGGGCTGTGTGTGCTGAGCAATCATGGAGCAGTCTATCTTGTACCATGGGTAGTGCAAGTTAGCAGGAATATAAACACTTGCAAGACAGAGACTTGTTCAAGATTCCATATTGATAGCAGAGATGAGAGCAGAGCATCCTAATTTCAAATCCTATTGTGACTCCATTGTGCCAGCATATGGCTTCTAAATATCGTTGTTTTCAACTATAGGTTCTTTTGAATTCAAGTAGATCCATGTCCAATAGAGTTTAACTGCTGCTTTGACTGTTTTGTTGCTCACCCAGATTTGCAGTTACACCACCTGAGCAGAATATTCATCCATGTTCTGAAGTGGTCTAGGAAATCCTTACTAACACTTAAGTGAAATTCTTACTTGATACTTAAATTTTTTTTGTAATTCCTGTTGAAACTCTGTAGTTTCTGGTTCATCTGGTTCATCATACCTAAGTGTTCAAGCAATTAATTTATCTTTTTTGGGTCATGGTGTGCCTGGAACCTACAGCTGAGTTTTTTCTGCAATTCCACAAGACACTCTTAGTTGCCTTGTGACTGCTTTAAAAGCACATAGTCTGCCTACTTACCAGTAAGAAAAACTTTGAGATTGTTTTGCTTGTACATTCATTGACTTAATGCAGATTTAGCTCTAAGCTTCTGTGAATTCCTTAAGATATACAGAAGTCTCTCTTAATGATGCAGCCTCTATCAGATAAAGGGTACATGCAGGGCATTTTTAGAATGGTGAGCTAGTGACATCTGAAAAAGCTGGCATTTGACACCTTGAACATGTTTAAAGAGAGACATGAACATGCATGTGTTTTCTCAGACATCTCTTGTTCACCTGATTTTTTGTCAAATCCCCGTGGTAATATGAAGGACTATCTGTCCCTTATTAATCTCCAGGAAATGAGTGACAGCTCATAACTCTGTGTTATGCTATCACCCAGAGACATTATTTGGGGTTCTGGTTTCTCTGTATTGGTGCTTTACAAGCAGAGATGACTGAATTCCAGTTTATAACTTTATTTTTTTGTGTTGAAAAGAAGGGCTGCATTTAAGCATTCAGCAATGTGAGCATGGGTTGCTTTATTAAAGGCATGTTCTGTTGCTTTGTCACAGTTTTTAACTGACTCTGCCAGCAGTAGAGGGGGAAGGCAGGAGGCAAAAAGGCAAGATGCAATGTTGCAATTCCTCATTTAGAAATAATTCTAATAAATACTATAAAACACTATATATTCAGAATTAATGCCTGGTATATGCCTGTTGATTTACTTATGTTATATTTTCTGTGTGGCAAAAGCACATTTTCTCAATTTGAAGAGATTTTGTATTACCTTTTTTTCTATACCTCTGAAATTTGTGCATGAAATCATGCCCTGTTACTCAATTTTAGGTAACTCATTTTTAGGCTAGTTTATTTCCTTATGATTTAGCTTGTAATGGCTGTTAGAAAGTGCTCGCACTATTGACTTTTCATGACAAGCTTTCTTTTGGTGTTCAAAGGGCCTGATGATGAAAATTGAGTAAAGTTGGAGTCAAATTTAAATAAGTTAATCTAGCTTTAAGGCCCAAGTAAATTCCTTCCGTGATCCTCTGTTTAATGATTAATCAGCTCTTCGATGTGTTAGCCATAAAACTCTGATTGATATTGTCATAAACTGAAGTAGGGTTTGCTTTTTTTCCAGATCAGTAAAGCCGATTTAAAAAAGCTGATACAGTCATTTCAGATCCATTGCCAGCCACGGCTCGTTGGTCACAAAGGTGAGCAAATGTGATGGGCTGGAAGGAGACAATGAGCTCTTACAGGGGCACATTTTCACTGCACAGAACAGTAGAACAGTCTGCCACCTTGCAAAGAAAGAGGAAACCCAACCCAAAGCCAGAACAAAACAATGCAGGGCTCCACGTGCCAGTAACTGTCATTTCAGTGGGCACACGTGCAGTTTCTAAGAATAACAGCTTTTATGTTAACGCTTTCAAACTTGAATGTGGTCAAAACCTTGATCCAAATCAAAGCATTGTGGCTTGCAAAAGCCACTTGCTTTTTTTCCTACATACATTTTCTTTGATGTGAGAATTTTATTTCATATATGAGTTAGTTAGGTAAGTCATAAATTATTCTATTTTGGGAATCATCTAATTTTCTAATCACATGATCAGTTCTACATTTTGAGCCCTAAATTTTCTTAGTGGATACATGGGATATTGGACGATAGCCTTCCAGATACCTAAAAGACATGAAACGCTTTATATACACAAGCTTACAAGTATAACTAACTATAAAAGTATCCAGAATTTTTGTCTCATTTGAAAATTGTTACTTCCATATAAACCATGGCTTATATCATGCTAGTGGCAAAATGTAGCTTGCTACAAGCCAATTTTGATATTTTTATTAGTAATTAGTTAATACTTCCTCAGAAAAAAGGCCTTCCCTCAGAACTTGTATTAAAAGCTGTGAAGGGGTTTTAATACTGATTTGTGAGTCATAAGGTGTCTCTTTCTTAATCAAGCCCTGATGTTGGCTTTTATGGATTGAGCTGTGCCTAAGCACTTCCTCCTGCTCCTGTCACAGGGCTCTTTGTGACTGTGCAGTGTAGAACAGTCCATGGTACCAACCATGAGATAATATCAGCACTGAACACAGTGCGTATTTTCCTTTTCCTCTGGTCAAGCTAAGGTCCTTGACAGTGTTTTTAGGTCTCTGTCTCTGTAATATGGTATAAGAGTTGAAAAATCAATGGAAAGAAGCATTAATTATTAATAATTGCTTCACAGAACTTTCTGTAGTTAATTTCCTGCCTTAATGTAGTCATGCTCCAATGTGTACAAAAGGGTCCCTCAATACCCTTAGTAGAACCATGGCCCATGCAAATCAAGAGATAGTTTCCATGGGTTTAATAGGATCATGGATTCATTTTGCTCCAAGGAGTTTTCATAATTACACCCTAAAGTAGAAGATGTAAGGCTGTACAAGCCTCTAGCAACTTCAGTTCTTGTGACTTTCCTCCACCCTTTCTTTAATTTTTATTTCTGTACTCTAAAAAGGGAAATCTGGCATGTGACTTTACCCAATCTGTCATGTAGGGCTTACAGGTTCCCTCAAGCATTCTTTTTTTAGCATAGTATAGGTATATGCACTCACATACAATATGATATACCAGTATTTTCTTTCTTCTGTTATTCTCTATTGCAGAATTAGAATGTGTCAGCCTTATGTTCTTTTGGTAACTTCAGCATGGGTGTCTTCTTAATGAGCCACACATAAATCCCATTTTTTAGGTTGATGAGAAGCTCCTTTCTGAATTTCTTCTGCTGGTAGTTTTTAAAATCTTTTATCTTGTATGTGTATGTTCCTTGGGGAAGGGCCCAATTTTTTTTTTTGTTCTGTTTTATTTACAATTAGAGTGCATCAAGCACACTGATGAACACTTCTAATTGCCATGGACACACACAAAAGCAGCAATAATCCTACTTCATGACTTGTAAAGGGGATATGTTGTCAGAATATGAACACCAACTTGAAATGGAAGGATATCCCATACTTCATTTTATTTCTGGCTACAAAGATGTCTTTTCTACATTTGAAATTCCTGTTACATGCCATAGACCATAAAACATGTCTTACAAGGCTTCCCTGTTGCTGCTTAGACTCCACAGAGTTTTCCTGAGACATTTACAGTCTTAGGAAAGAAATGAAAAATGTGCATGAGAGATACTGATGTACTTTTTCTTGTTGTAGTTTTTATCTGGCAAATAGTGACGTGCTAGCTGAATTGATACATTTTTATGCAATAGAAAAGATATAACAAGAAGAAACAAGGAGAAGCAGAATCAGAGATAAAGTCTGATGAGCAACTTTATTTTATGTATTTATTTATTTCATAAACATTCATTTTTTTATTTGAAAGGGAAAAGCATGGTGGTGGTTCCCATTTTTCATTTTAGGAAGAAATTATTCTCCTTGTTTTTCATGCCAATACGGTTCAGGATCTCTGAGAACTTTGCAAGTACAGATTTGGAAGTGTTTCCTTGCTCCACTTGATCAGAAGCCCCGAGTATTTTGCTGTCTGCACTTTAAAGAAATGATAATGTTTAAAAAAGTTAAGTGTAATCTCCCAGGAGCTTTGGTGCTAGCAGCTAGCATGCATCTTTCTTGGGACATTATTCTATCTAAAAATGTTTATTTTTCAAGCAGCAGATACATAAGGATATATGAGTTTTATTCTTCAAGTTCTGAATGTATTTTGAAGAACTGTGACTGGTAAGGAAGATCTTACAGGTTTCCATGTCCCACATCAATTTAATTAAATACTGTTCACATTTGCTTTTAGAGTCCTTAAAGTCTGTGAGGATGTCCACTATGGTTTTGAATTATGTACCAATTGGAAAACTGACCTATGTGTATCCAAACTTGAAGAATTTTAAAATTATACATAATTTTCACCACACCATTTTTACATGGATAAACTTTGTCTTGAGAAGAAAAGCCTGTCTAAAAGGTACATGCAACTTGTAATTCAAATCAAGACTAGCAGAAGGTCTAAAAATAGATATCTTGTCAGCTTTATTTTAGTCATAATTTTAGTTCACTTAAATCATGAATCATTAGGAAAAAAAAAAAGCTGTTTACTTTGGAAAATAAAGATAGCAATTAACTAATGCAAAGGGGTTAGTAAATCATAAATGCACTTACAGTGTTTACAAAGCCTGTCTTTATCTGCTGTGTAACTGTAGAATGCACTTATTTGTATCAGCCTGCTTGCCTTACCTCTGATGTGGTCTTCATGAATAGTTTTTATTTCTCATGATTGTAACCCAAGACTGCCATCAGACAATGTCTTAGCTCTCATTTCCCTTCAGCCATGCTGAACTGTTTTTGTTGCTGCTGAGGCTGTGTTTCCCACTGCAGCATCCCACAGGGGTTCAGGGCACCCAGTGCCTTTGCCAGCCAAGGCAGCAAGCTGACAGGTGTAAAATGTCTGCATGGAAACTATGAAACCAGGCACTTCACTTCAGTGTGTCATTTTAGTTCTTACTGCATAAGTATTTTTAAATGGTGTCAGTGCTATATATATTGGGAACTTTTATGAAGAAACTTTTTTTGCTGTTTGTGCTGTAGCATTGTGTTTAGTATTTTGGTATTCTCTCCACTAGGTCCTTTTGCTTGCCTTGCTATTTCTAATAATTTATGTCTATACAAAGAAATAAATATTTTATAATGAGGATGATTTTCCAGAGTAAGGTATGCAGCTGGCAAGTAACTGCTATACTTTTCATACACATAGTGGGTACCTAATAGGTCTAGATGTTTAGTCTTCTTGTGGATATGCTAAATAATTAATGGATAAAAAGTGGATCTGTGGTAGTACAGCTCATTATCATGTCTCTCAGGTATGCATTTCTCCTTAATAAACACTTATATTGTGAAAGAGTCCACAGGTACAACAGACAGAGGTAAGAGATGCTGCCTTCTGAATGGGCCTCTTCAATTTTAATGACTTGGAAGTCATCAACCTGCAAGCACACAGGTGGTTGTTGTGATAAGCCACATTGAATTCATGTCCCAAATTACAAAGAAACCTTTTATAGGTTTTGTATTTCCTTTTAAAAATCCTTTTAATTTTATTTCTCTGACTATATGAGAAGCAATAAGTGGAGTCCGTAAATACTTTGTTAAAGGAGGCGTTAATGCTCACAACTTACCAATTAAAAATTAAATACTGTGACACAGAAGTTTGTAGGCTACAAAGCCTGACCAGTATTAGTATTAGAGAAGTTATTGTTATAAAAAACATATGTTTTCATTTTGGAAGGATTGACTTATGCCATGGTTCAAGGTAGCTGATGACTGGTACATTAGTGGTAGATGACCAGTGCAGATGATTGCCCTGACACAGAGTGGATGGGCTGGGGCAACCCCAAGCAAAACACAGACTGGGCAGATCAAGAGTGGCCATGAGGAGAAAGACTTAGGGTTGTTCATTGGCAAGAAGTTCCACGTGACCTGGCAATGTGCACTGACATCCCTGAAAGCCAAGCATGTCCTGGCTGCAAGAAAAGCAGTGTGGACAGGAGGTCAGGGGAGGGGATTCTCCTACCTTCTCTATTCTGCTCTGGTGAGACCCCACCTGGAGCCCTGCATCCAGCTCTGGGACCCCCAGCAACAAAAGGGCACAGACCTGCTAGACTGAGTCCAGAGGAGGCCACAAAGATGGTCAGAAGGCTGGAGCACCTCTCCTGTGAAGACAGGCTGAGAGAGGTGGGGTTATTCAGCCTGGAGAGGAGAAAGCTCTGGGGGAACCTTCCAGCAGCTTTCTGGCACCTAAAGGGAATATTTCAAGAGAGCTGCAGAGGGACTTTGCAAGAGCATGGGGAAATAAGACAAGGGGAAGTGGCTTCAAACTGCCAGCAGGGCAATATTGGATTGGACATTGGGAAGAAATTCTTTACTGTGGGGGGGTTAAGGCCCTGGCACAGCTGCCCAGAGAAGGTGTGGATAACCCCATCCCTGGAAATGTTCCAGGCCAGGTTGGATGGGGCCCTGAGCAACCTGGTGTGGTGGAAGATGTCCCTGCCCACAATCTTTAAGGTCCCTTCTAACCCAAACCACTCTATGATTCTCTGACCCAATTCAAATTGAAGAAAAAAAGGTTATCTTGTTATAAAACTACGGTTGGGAAGGATGGGAGTATCTCCTGTTTAGTCTATTTTTCTTTTAATTTTTGGAGATTACTCCCTACAGGTGTGAAAATCACACCTGGTGATAGAACCAGAATTTGTTTAGCTAAACAAAAATGCCTTTGAATAAGATGCCATCAACACATTAAGTCCATATGCCATTAATCCATACATATGTGTTGTTGTTTGTGTATGTTCTAAAATTAGAAATTACTTGTACTTGAAATTTTTATTAGAGCATTTATGAAGCAGACTTTCTCAGTTTTTTATTAGTGTGGGGCTGTTTAAAAGCAAATAAGGTAGTTTCAAGTGCATTTTTCATTGTTTGTTGGTAAAACTTAGTCTTGACATTTTTACTTGTCCTAAATTAGATTTTAAAAAAATTAGAATAAGAATGCTTTGGGAATATGTAAAATACAGTATTTTCTATTTAAAACAACAGTAAAAATATCAAATTAATCGTAACAATAATGGAAATTAAAGTTCAGTTTTTAACACATATTTTTACCCTCTAGCCTCCAAATGCTGAACAAATGCTGAATTTTCTTCCCAGTCTCTCTGCATACATCTGCTGGAATAAATTGTATCTAGCTCATCTTTCAGCTGAGTCACTTTAAGATTCATATTTTAGTTGCTTTGCTTCTTTTTCATAGCATTTATTTACTGAAATGCTTACACCTTACTTGACACATAAATAAAAAAGTAAAGCTCACATTTTTTACATTCAGCTGAAAATGAGAATAGAAATGTGTTATATCAAAAGAGTTGAGTTTATACTTATTTCTTATCAATAAATAATATCTCATTTATTTCTGTGACTAATTGGAGGATGCGCACAAAAGAAAATCAGAAAACTATTTGTGGAAGAAAAAATATTTGAGAAAGGAAATTCTTTCAGAGCAAGGGATGTTCAGGAAAGAAGAGTTTCTGTGAGTTTTCCCATTTATTTCACCACTTCAAGCTTTTCAACCTGGGGGTGTGGATATTAAAATGAAGGCCATAAATACTATTTACTTCCCCTGCATCTGTGGGTCCATGTTTATTTCTTTATGGCAAGAGAAACATTTTGGCTAAGGACATGTTGATGAAAGCAAGAAGGGATTAAAGGGGTTAAAGAAAACAAGATTTTTTACCACTGAGAAATTTTAGAGGTCTAATAAAAAGCTGTCAAGGATAAACCATTTTCCAGATTGCAACAGATGTTGGACAAAAAGGTGTCACATATGAACATTTGATCTTCAGCAGAGAAAAAGCACAAGAAGAAACTAAAGAACAGAAATCTTTAATACCAGTACTATCTATGTGTTCTTTCAATATATGAGACTTTTGTTGTTTTTTTTTTTCTATTCTCTTTTCATCCCAAGCTTTGAGACTGGGATTTTAACCAGGTGGCTCCAACAGTTTATAAAAATTCCTGAGGGAGATTTTCCTGAGGATATAATGCAACCAGAAACCATTGCAGAGATGCAGCAGCTCCTTCAAAAACAAGACAGCATTTGTTAGTCAACTGGAATTGAGCATGAGAAGCCTCTAGGGCAGTGTCACTTAGTCAGTGGTGAGGAGATGTGGATTTCAGTGGTGTTGGCACACCTGCTAAGTGCAGAACAGTGCATCTCTGGTAGAAAGATCCAGCAATATACAGAAACTGTCTATTTCTTTGCCTTGTTTTTTGCCCTGAAGGCATAGTCCACATTCAGGTGACAAAATACTGTCAGATTTCTAAAGAGGGAAGAATTTTTAACCTGATACTGTGTGACCTGAATGTAGTGCCTATAAAAACATCTGTGAAATGCAGTTCAGCTTTGAGTCAGACATCTACTGCTTGCTGTGTGTGAGAGCAGAACACCCTGCGTGCATGGGGAATGATGCATTAAGAAAAATCTTTTCTTTAAGTAGCACGATGTCATTGTTGTGCCCTGGGTGAGTGACATCCAGGAGGCAGCAGGCAGCTTGTGATTGAAGTACCCTGCGAGTGTCTGAACAGGGGTCCCACAGCTCTCTGCATCTCCTACACATGCTCTTCCTTGTTTACAAAAGATTGTACTGCTGTTGATACTGTTTGAAAACACAGTACTATGTACTATGGACTTGCTGTTTAAACTGAGATACTACCTTTGAATGAAGAGCAGAGGATGGATTTAATGTATTTACATGTATCAGAATATGAGGGTGATCCTGTATCAATATTTTACTTGACCAGTTTAGTGTATCTACATACAAAACCCCAATGGATTTAGTGGCTAACAATGTTTTAGTGTTATCAGACTTTACTTTCTGCAAATAGTCGTTGCTTTGATGTACAGTTACATAGTGCAAACATCTTTTAATCTGAAATGTACATACAATTAGTGATATTTCATTTTGAAAAGTGTTTTCTACAGAGCTGTTCACAGAGAAGATTTGTATCTTTTTTATTGGCAAAATGTTAAACAAAAGTGTGACAAGTAAAGGGTAGTAACAATTGCAAATACTGTCTCACATTTTCCAAGACCAAATGTACAGGGGATAAAGGCTAATGAGGAAGTGTGCTGTTCTGATGGGTTACATCACTTCTCTTCTCAGCCACGTGATTCAGGATCAGTACCAGTAGTGCCACTGTTCCACAATATTCTAGGCATTCTTGACATCCAGCAGAGCTGTGGAGGGACTGTTTAACATGACAGAATCCCTTCCTGCAAACTGATTAACCCAAACTCCTTATCTCCTTTCCTTCTTCTAGCATTGCTGTTTCTCAGATACTGTTGCCAAGTCCTGGCTGTATCTAAATTGCTGCTCTATGCAAATTGATAATATTTTGGGCTTTGTATCTGAATTCCTTCCAAAGGTGTAGTTGAAACCAGGAAAACCCTCTTCCTCATCAGCATTAAGCTGAACCACATGGCCAGCTCTAGTATATTGTTACTCTGCCAATTGATGTGGACAAGAACAAATTCCTGCATAAGCACATTGACTGCAATGTGATTTCCTCAAGTTGCTTACTAATAATATAAAAATGAGTACAGCATGAAAGTGTACTGTTAAAACTGCCAAGTGGAAGCATACTCCTGACTTTCAAGCATTACATGCATTCTGCCCGAAAGGCATGCTTCTCTTAATTCCAGTGCCCAGCATTAAATGCTGCTAACAAGATTTTTTTGTAACCAGTAATTATTTCTGACTTTAGGCAGCTTTGTATGGGCTTGTTAACTGTTAGTTCTATCATTATGTATTTCAGGATATTTTAGCTTTTGTATGTTTGCTTTTCAATTACTGTTTTGGATGCAAAGCTCTCACTGTAGTATGCCTATGAAATACAAAGTACTGAGCATGAAGTTTAGCTAGTGGGGTTTTTTTGTCTTAGTGTTTGTTGGGGTTTTTTTCCCCACTCCTGATTTTAGTTCTTTTTGTTTCTAATACAAGAGATTCTAGTACAGTTCTGGTCACCCAGTTTTGGTTCAGAACCACTTAAGAATGATTAGAAATCTAGAAAACACCATCAGCAAAGATTTAACAAGGGGATTACTTTGAAAAAGAAGGACTATGAACAAAAATTATTTGGCATTTGGAACGGTATTTTTTGTGAAGCTGTGGAAATACATTTTTTTCTCTCCCCAGTCATGTGTATCTGAAGTGCTAATAATAGCTGTTACTGGATCTATCAAGGCCTTTGGGAAAAGGCTAAACATGTCTAATTTCAGAAATTTTTGATATGATCTAGTTAGACTTTCCCTTGCTTCTTAAATATTCCCCCAAGATATTCCTCAAATGTATTCCTCTTGTAAAAATGGCTATGAAAGCCATTCTAGACAGCACAGCATTCTAGAATGCCTCAGAATGGCTGGAATGGTGATTTTAAAAACTATGATTAGAGCTCATAAATAAATAATCACTGATGTGGGTTGTGGGAGCACTGCATAAAAATTTTCATAAAGGGGCACTCCACTCCATCATACCCTCAAGACACAACACAGTGGTCAGTTGCTCTGTGAGAGCAGAATGATTTTGAAGCAAGTGGAAGAAAGGCTGATGGGATTGATGCACTATTGTGGATGTGTGTGGTTATGCTATGGTTGTATACTGAAGTACAAGGACACTGGATATCACTGTAATTTCTTTGCCAAACAAAAGAATGTAGGCAATAGAAAAATTCAATTAAAAATTGGCCCAATAAGCACCTCCTTAAAACTGTAGCACACAACACAATGCACAGAGATGTATTTTAGATAGATAATAAAACTTTTCCTTTCCTGTCAATAGAGCATTTTCTTCAGGAGCATGATTTTGTTAACTTCAGCTGTATCAGCCTTTGTCCTTTTGATTTAAGTTGCATCCATTTTCAGAACTGTAGAACCGTGAACAGAAAGGTTGTCAAAACTATAAAAATTCAAGTATTTTTAAACATTTAATAATAATAATTTAGTAATGCAGTCTCATTATAGCCTGGAGATGCAATTCTTTGCTGTGCTGTCCTCCACTATTGAAACCCGCTCATTGTTCCTCTTACTCAGCTGGAGTCCTACAGCAATCATACTCTGGGATGCTGTAATGGCAGCATGCTTTGGACCTGGCTTACTATTGAGAATATCACTGGCTCTTATATGTAAAACAAGCCTTTCCTGGCCTCCTTTGTCTCCCCATGCCTGAAACAGAATTACTTAATGAAGCCTATGAACAAATTTAGCTGCCATATTATAAGTAAAACATTAAAAAATCAAATAATGCTGTCAAGTGCAAAAGCCTTACCTGGTATAAATCAGATTAATCTTACTTAAATCATTAAGTATCCTTTAAAATTGGTCCATTTCTGCTAATTGAATATATGTGTGAATTTTAGGACACCAGCAATTTGCTACAAGAGTGAAAATAATCTTAAAAGAAATAGGAAGATTTATTCTTGAACAAATGACTGGCTATAGCATAGAGATGTACTATGGATATGGTGGCTGAGTTGATTATATATAAAAATTCAGTACATTCTAATTTTAGCAGAACATTTTTCTCATGCTAAGTATTGCAGTGGAGTACTGAATATAAATGGATAATTTGTATGCTTGGAACTTAATCTAGTGGTTATAAACTATGAACTATTGCTAAAACATATCTGCTCTGATGTGTCTGTCTAGCAGAAGCAGTGACTGCATTTTTGTTTTATACTGCAATTTTGTTTTCTTCAGAGAATGTCCCACCAACTTGGACTGCTATAATTTATTTTCACTGCAAATGTATAGTCAAGATATTTAAGTTAGATACACTTACTAATGCTATTAAAAATTATTTAGGGTTCATGTGGAGCTTTCTAAACAGGTAATTTTATTTCTTTTTTCTGTACTACATTTTCTATACCTCATACTATAACCACATCAGGTTGAAAGGTACAAAAGTAAAAGTTATTATGGTCAAGAGGTATAAAAATTCCTTTTTTCTCCCTAGGATTAGAGATATCTGTTGGCAGAAGAAGCTGTGCATATCTGTTTGGATCAGGTTCTGAGAAAATATAATATGCACACACAGTCAAAAATCCCTAAGAGAAACATATTTTAAATTCTGAAAACACAGAATAAGAGTAATTCTTGTTTGTTAAATGCCTATTAAAATACATCTTCTGTCAAGTCCACTTTTCCCTGAAACTTCCATGCCTTGAGGGACTTGGCTTGGTTTCTGTGTCATTGCAGTGCCTTCATCATTTGATGAATGCAGCCCAAGACAGAGTGTGGTCAGCTAAGGTTGTACTGCAGCACCAGAGCCATTTTATACACTTGGGCCAATAAATAGAAGCTGTTTGAGTATGCAAATATGTGTGTTTAGACACAGTTAAAAGGGGCGATATTGGACTAGTCCCTGTGGGCCCTCAAGGGAATACATCCAAAAGAAGTAATACACACAACTATTATAAATGCTAATTCAGACAAAATACTCTGTGTTTAGGGTGACAATAGATCTTATGTTTCCTACTAGAATTCAGTGTACTCTAGGAAGATTTTTTTTTAAAGTGTTGCTTTCTCTGAAGGTAAAGGATTTGTATGTTGTATGAAAGGTACAGACTACTTTCCACTCTCTACATAATATTCAGGTGATTGCCTAAGCCTTTTATATCACTTGCTCAAATTTTTGGCTGAGGCAAGGGAATGAAGATGCTAAAAAATGAAGAAGAGATTTAAAGAGTAACAGTGTGACATGTTAAGTTGTGGGTGTTAAGATTAGATAAATATAAGAATGTGAATAGACAGGATTGATCCTTATTTCTGAATGCTTCTTTTGGATAAGTGGGTAGGTTGCTGTACATGGTTTGATTTAAGCAAAAAGTACAGAGATTGCTTCAGTTTATTCAGGCTCCAGTTCAGTGACATGACTGTTGGCCATCTTCCTAAAGTGCTGAAAGAGATGTGAAGAAAAGCAGTGTCAAGAAAGAGAGGGGAACACTAAAACAGAGAGGAGAGGAAAAGATCCGAAAGCTTCTGAAATCAGAGACAGAAGGTCTGTTAACTTGGGATTGAAAGAAAAGAGGAGAACTCAAAATGCATCAAAACAGGAAAATTGAGGAAGAAGATGCAGAGTAGAGAAAAAGGAATAGAAAAATATAAAGAAAAGTTAATGAGGAGAAAGTAACCTAGGAAAACCAACAGGGCTAGAAAAGAATAATACCATACATATAGAAAGGTGAATGTGCTCATGGCCAAGGGGACACAAAGAGCTAAAGAATGGTGCTGATACTTATCAGGAAAACCTAGGAATTTTTCTAGATGAAGTATATATAATGTTTTCGTTAAAAGTTAGAAATTCCAAATATTTAACCTATTGAGACTCGTGCACCCAGAAGAAACTTTCATTCTGCATAACATTGTGGCAGACTGTAGGATTGTGGGAAATACACTGTCACACAGGAAAGAGTGGGAAGATGGTAAATTGATGGTTCTGGAAATGGGACCAAGAACTTTTTGTTGGACAGGACAGGTAGCTAATGGTGACCTGATTGCTGTACAAAGCCTGTGAAATTGGCTGGTGGATTTGGACTTGTTTATATCCCAAGAACCACTACACATTGCACTAGTGAATAACAGTAGTGAGCAGGAGAAATGCCAATACTGAGGAAATATTAACACTGGAAAGGTGCTGGTAAATGGAGCTATTCCACATCAGAGGAAGAATAAATGGCATCAAGAACTTTTTTTCAGATAACCTAAGCAAATGTAGTAGGTTTACTTATAGCTACATATGTAAACCTAAGTAGGTTTACTTGCAGCTACATATGTGAATGTGTACAGGTCACACACACAAAAACTCTGAGCAAAACCTTTTCTGTCATTAATAAGAAAGAAATTTAAAACTGAAATGGTAGAAAATACCTTGCAAAGTAATTGTTAAATATAATTGTTATTTTCAAGGATTTAACAGTTATATTAATTTTTGATAATAATTTACGCCATTGTGAAAACCTTCATACATTCTGTGGGTGCATAATTACATCTCACATTTGATAGCAGTTACATGAGGGATTGAAGTTAAAATAATGCTATTACTAAAAGAAATGAGTGCTGTTCCCCAGGAATCAAGGAATATCCTTACAAGGAAAGTAAAGAAGTTTTAAGATTTTCACCATTCTGCAGGAAATCAGATTTGGGATTCATGAAGATGAAAAAAATCTTGAATGGTCTTGAATTTCTGTAGTATCTCAGCTTCTTCAGAGGTATCTGTTGCAAATATTGACTTAAGCTGTCTCTTTAGGTTTGTGTGACATGATTACATGTCAGGATAAAATTAGTATTGGTACTTGTGTTAAATAAAATAAAATCCAAAGCTGTCTTCTTGTGATCACATGCTTGCTACATTTAGACTTCATGGTCAGGCTGCAGTTGGGCTGAACAGCAGAACTGTTCAGTTTATGAGGAACCTAAGCTACCCTCAAAAGCTGCAATTAGCCTTTTTTGGAAGCAGAATAACAGTCTGGATGTATTATTTTCTTGTTCTGATATGGCAGTTCTGGTTTTGCATTCAACAGGACTTAATTTGTTCCAACGTCATTCTTGCCTAGAGTTTGCTTTTTCCATTAAAGCTTGTGTGTAAATCTTTTGTGGTTGGAAAATAGCAAGTAACTTATGAAGAGTTTTCCATGAGAAAAGATGTATGCTATGTTTATCTTGTCTTTGCCAGGGCATTAATGAACAGCTTTTTGTCCTGTCCAGAAACCTTTCAGTAAGTGGAGTGTCAATGATTTCAATGCTGGCACTATCTTATTAATGTCAGCCACGGATCTCAGGCCAACACAGAGTAGTTGTCACTTGCACAGGGTGAGTTTGCGACATTGTAATTTGTGAAGACAAGCTGAAAAATTATCAGATAATGTCTCCAAGGCTGGGATCTAACTGCTCTTCTCCAACCTCCTCTCTGAAAAGATCACCCTGCCAAAACCCATCCCTTGACATCACCTATAAAGTCTTCAAGTGAGTTTATTTCCATTTATGTACAATTCCTGACAACTTATAAAATGGACATTCCTCTGTAAAGTTCTTACTATTAGGATTTCAGTTTGGATCAAAAGCATGCTTTCAAATTAAATTTCATCATTTTTCCTCCTTCCAGTGCTTTGGTTCATGTCCTGGAGTGATTTCAATATGCATGAATTAGATTGTCTCAAATGAAGCTAGACTGAAGGAAACACACAGGAATACATTCCATGCATTCCAGCTGCAGGTAATAATTCACCTGGGTTACCAGACCTTAACTCATTGAAACAAAACCCTTTTAAACATGTATAGTGTGGAAACTGGCCCCACAACATCAACTGCTTCTCTGTGCAGAGATGTTTTTATTAGTTCTCATTACTTGCTACTTTAGATGTAAGCAGTTCACGAGGAACAATTTTATATATGGAAAAAAGACTAAATTTGATCCATGTGAAGCTGGGAATCTGATCCTCAACTGAATGAGAAACAGAAAAGACAATGTTTGGAAAATACATCTATACTTCTGAGAGAGATGGCTGCTGTGCAGGTTGAGTTCTTGTGGACACTTGATTTTCTTTTATATCTGCTGTGGTGTGTGATGAGGTTGGAGTTCTCCATTGAAAAAGCATTTTCTACAGAGGAATGCAGGATCAAATTCTAAATCTGAAGGATCCATGAAAACATTTTTTTATTATTATTATCATCTACATCCTTTTATTCTGTTTTAACATACTATATGGCCTAGGTCCATAATCAGCTGCAATTAATAAGGAGTTGCTCCTTACTTGGTCCTAGTATAAAACTCAAGAGTATTAAAAAATTAACAAACCAGAAACAAGAGCAAACCATCATAGCACCAGATAGTTCTGTGTTTAGTGGGGATCTCTGGTTGTGAGTTATTAAAATTCTCTTTGGATGGGCTTGTCAGCAACTGTTACTCACTCCAGCAGTTCATTAGTTGCACTTTAATTTTCACCAGTTGCTGGTTTTAAATTTTTTTCATTTTCTCCTATGGGAGAGGCAGATTGCATAATGACATCTGTACTGTACATGCTGATTGTGATAGGTATTTGTTTCTACCTCAAGTTTGCACTTTTCTCCTTGTACAGTTGTACATACCTAACACTTAAATACAAAACCTATATTGATGTACAGAGAATTGTTTAGACTTTAGATGAAAGGAATTGCATCTAAATTGCATCTAATTTTTCAGAAGTAGGTTCATGACTAGTGGCAAGAATTAAGTTTCAGAATTACTTTGCCTTTTGAAAATTCGCTTTCAATAAAACCCCATTGGTTTAAGGAATTAAGTGCCTCCAATAAAGGCCTAGGGTTTGAGTTTGTAAGTTCTGGACATCAAGAGATGGATATTTATAAAAGCAATTGCAAGTTCTCAGCATATTTTAAACCAAATTATTATATTCTTACTGCATTATTAAGTATATATTGTACAATACTCTTGAAAAATCGGTATATAAGCAATGAAAAGCATGAGAAGATATGAGAGTTTTCTCTCTGAGACAGGTTTTTATTGGGTTGTCTAATATGCACCCATGTAGACAGTATTAAAATAATACAAAGCTGGAATCGAATATCAGTTACTTAATAGGCATTAAGATGAATCAAAAAGTCCAGAATTAAATTTTCAACTCCCATATCTGTATGGGAAATCTAAGATGATGCATTTACTAGAAATTGCTAGTGATTACTAGTGAATTACTAGAAAAATCTTGATTGCATTGTGCAAAAAATAATGGTTATTGTACTATGCATACTCTCCAGTCTAATTTATTCATGTTTATTCCTTATTTTTAAAATTTCAATCTATCAGCTACCTAAACTGAAAAATGACTATGTTCAAGAGAAAGGAAAATATGTTGTAAAGGTGCAGCATTACTTTGCATCTATTCAATGCAAGTTAGAACTTCAGGAGTAGAGATCTGATCTTGACCTTACTCTTCTCTACAGTACTCTTAGGTGTTTAGATAAAAATGTTCTCATCTTCAGTGGAAGGTAACCTTCAAATATTCCTTACAGAAAATAATTACAACTAACAGTTTTTGAGCTCTTCCTCTCCTCTAATAAATCCATGTCATGACAGTGTACTGTCGTGCCTTGGCTCTGTGCAAGCCCTGCTCAGCATTAACAAAAAGTGTCTCTTTATTATCAACCCTGTGTTGAGCACAAACCCAAAATACAGCCCCATAGCAGCCACTGCAAAGAAAACCAACTCTGCACTGGAAAAAGTACAGTACAAACATCAAAATCAAGTTATAGATTGGGGTTACATCAAAGAATGTTTCTTGAAAACTGCTTGTAGGCTTGGAATATTGTGACAGATGTAAATTGTTCAGAAGTTCTGGGAAAGAAGGTGCAAATAGTATTAGAGTGCACTTGCCATTACACTAAATGATCAATAATTTTAAACAATAGTATATATATAGTATAATATTAAGAAATAAATTATTATTCCTCTACTGCTGATTGTACCATAATTTAAAAAAATCTAGATTTTCAAATCAATATTTGCAATTAAGATTAAGACTTCAAGAAATGTTTTCACTGTTATTTTGCATCTCTGAAGAAATACTAGGATATGCCCTATTATTAGTAGCAGGTTTCTACTCCTTTTCCTTTTTTGTGGTATTGCTTTTTGTGGTTTCAAACATTGTGATGGAAAAACTTTTCCAAATTCTTTCAAAAGTCTTTGTGGTTATTTGTGGTGTCATAGTGTTGCAGAGCTGGGTTTGGGGAATTTATTGTGTGGATGGCCCCATTTCTGTTGAGCTCTTCCTGAAGGAAGGCAAAGAAATCTGTAGAAAACTTTTCCCATATGGACTTTGCAGTATGTGAAAGTGTCAGAGCACAGACTTCAGCTTCTCCCCCATTCAAGGGCTAATGACATACAGTCATTTTTACCTGAACAAAGTCATAATAATCCATATGCAGGTGCTAATCACTGTGTGGGGTGTTCTAAAGTACTCTGGAGCATTTTTCAAAATTTGCTACTGTGAGAAAAAGTAAAAATATATGTTGGTGTGTTGTTTTGGGTTTCAGCTTGAGCTAGAACTTAAGATTTGTCCTGGAATTTTTAAGGTAAAACAAACAAGATTTTATTCCAATGCCTGCTGAACAAATTTGAGGCTGTCATTATTCTTCAATAAAAAAAGCTAAATTTATTTCTAGTTGTTTTTCTATCCAAGAGAAACATGTGACAAGTAATTAAAATTAATTCAAACACCCAGTGGTTATTCTTCCAATATGGTCATGCTGTTCTGAAACCTGTGTGACAGAAATTCTGATCCTGGTAGATAAAAAAAAAAAAAAAGAAAATAAATAATATTGGCCTATTTAAACATAATTTTTTTCTTCTCATAGAGGAAAAATGATATTTTAATGTATTGACAATTTTCTTTGAGTATACTGTATAATGTGGTTGGTTTTTTTATTTTTTTTTATTTTAATTTTTATTTTTTTATTTTATTTTAATCAGTTTTCTAATATAACATTTTGGTTATGATAGCCATTTGGTTTAGTTTAAGACATGATCCCACAGAAACAGACACATTGATGACTGCACTGTTTCAACTCTACATATACAAGTTATTGAATACTCATAAAAAAATTTTAACTTAATTTTTTAAAAAAGGCCAATATGCAAAAATACTGAAAAATCAATTCTGCTTCTGAGGTGCTGCAAACAGATAACTTTAGAGGGGGCATATACCTGTGTTTAGAAGGGGCATGTCTGTCACAGTTACTTATTTGTAAAATAAGACTGGTTGGACCTTGTCTTTCTTGTCCATTCAGGCTTCAGAATCCAAGTCAATCCCACCTACTTTAAGGTCTAAACTAGAAGCTTAGTCTAAACTGAGAGTTTAACCTCTTCCAGGTGATGATTCTTTCCATCTGACATCCTCTGAGCTTTGAGGGCATGTCAGTATCTCATACATGCATGCTAATTATATAAATTGTAAGTCCAAGAGGTGAGCTGGTATCCAGGCCCCCAGTTTGAAGGGTATGGATAAAACAACCACAAAGTGCTTTGGGGTTCTACAGGCTTCAGTGTCAACAAACAAGGCAGACATGAAGGAAAGAATGTGAAGGATGAGCTAGAAATGCCTTAGAAAGTAGAAAGCTAGGACAAGAAACTCACTTGTTTTAGACCAAGCCACTAATAACTGAGACCAAAAGCTGGGTGAGCCAGGAAGACAAGACCTAAACCATATAAAATGCTTAGCAAAAAGCATTTCTGTTAAAGCAGCATCAGTGTGGCTCATTCAGACATTGTAACATTGTACCACAGTCCACAGCCTTGTTCCATTTTTTGTCATGATGATAAGACAATGTTCCTTCTAAGGAGTTGTGTTCACACAGGTTAACTGTGACTTTGAAGCAGCCTACAGAGATTTGTATTGATGATATTGAAAAAGTTTTCTCACTTGGTGCTTCCTTTCCCTCAAATAAACTGGCATTCAGCAGAAGTTTATGTTATGAGCTCACAAATGCCAAAGGTTGAATCCCTTATATTTTCCAATTCTATAGCAGCTGTTAGCCAATCAGCTTCCATTTGTGCTATCATTACTACAGGAAAATCATGGCATGATTTGCAAAGGGCCTGCTTCACCTTGGTCAATTTAGGGACATGGGAACTTCACTGGCTTTATCCAGTAGGTCCACAGCAGTGGAAGAAGATTCTCACCACAAAGTTTTTTCTATTGTCTCCCTCCCTCTTATATTTGGAAAGGGAGGGGGCAACTATAATTTAATCTTCTTTAGGGATTGTCAGGACAAGCAATGATATAAGGTTATACTGCATCTAATTCTACATCTGGATGGCTAAAATCTGCCATTGAGACCCTGCTGGGAGGATGATCACATTCTGAGAGTCTTCAGCAGTGTTGTATCACTGTCCTTTTCTCACTTTGTCTTTCCATTTGAAAAGTTTTACTAAGTGAGTGGTGCAGGCAGAATTTCAATTACTCATCGATGGTGGGGCAACTGTGGTCATCCCAGCACATGAAAAAAGTAGTCAGCTTTCATATTTATAGTGAAAGTGCCTCTTTTTTTTTTTTTTTTTTTTTTTTTTTTTTTTTTTTTTTTTTTATTTTTATAAGAATAGNTTTTTTTTTTTTTTTTTTGTGAATGACTCACTAAAAGTGGAGGCTGGCTGTAACAAAAATACATATGGTTCCCATGGCTCATTCAGGCAAAAGTGTGAATTAATTTTACTAAAAATGTTATTTAGAACTATACTGTACTTCTAAACAACAGTTCTGTGAAATCCATTTTGCTGTAATGTGTAGGCAAAGCAGACAAGAGCAACTTCTGCTATTCTAGATGACAGAATAACCTTTCCCCTGAATTAGTTTCAGAAATCTGGCATTAGCTTTATTGCCTAACATTTCTCTCCCATTTGAACTTTAAAAATTGAAATTCTTTATATCTGTTTGATAACTGAATAGCCAGAGCAGATTGAGTGAGTGATCACGTGGCACTTACAGGACGACCAAAAGATCAGCCCCAGCCAGCAGTGCTTTAGGAAGGGCAGGTCCTGCCTGACCAGCCTGGTCTTTTATGCCCAGGTGATGGCCTGGTGGGTGCAGGAAGGGCTGTGGATGTTCTCTGTATTTCAGCAAGGCTTTTGCCACTGCCTGCCACAGCATTCCCTGGAAAAGCTGCAGCCATGGCTTGGACAGGAGCACTCTGTGCTGGGTTCAGAACTGGCTGGATGGCCGGGCCCAGAGAGTGGTGGTGTGGAATTGTGCCACATCCAGCTGGGGTCAGTCACCAGTGGTGTCACCCAGGGATCTGTGCTGGGGCCAGTCCTGTTTAATATGTTTATTGATGATCTGGGTGATAGAATTGAGTCTGCATTAGCAAACTCCCAGGTGACACCACGCTGGGTCGGTGTTGATCTGCTGGAGGGCAGGAAGGCCCTGCAGAGGGACCTGGACAGGCTGGATTGATGGGCCAAGGCCAATGGCACGAGGTTCAGCAAATCCCAGCTGCTGGGTCCTGTACTCTGGCCACAGTGACCCCCTGCATTGCTACAGGCAGAGGGTGGAGGGGCTGGGAAGCAGCCCAGCAGAAAAGGATTTAGGTGTGCTGGTCAACAGTGACTGAACATGAGCCAGCATGCACTCAGGTGGCCAAGAAGGCCAAGAAGAAACAGGGTGGCCAGCAGCATCAGGACAGGGATCCTTCCCCTGTGCCTCAAGTCCTGTGTCCAGTTCTGGGCCCCTTAATTCAGGAACATGGAGCTGCTGGAGTGGGTCTAGACAAGGGCAGCAAAGCTCCCCAAGGGCCTGCAGTGCCTGACTCAGGAGGAGTGACTGAGGGAGCTGGGGCTGTTCACCCTGCACAGAGGAGGAGCAGGGCTGACCTTAATGCTCCCAGCAGCTCCCTCAGAGAGGCTGCAGCCAGCTGAGCATCAGTCTTCTCACAGGCAAACAACAATAGGACAAGAAGACACAGTCTTAAGATGTGCCAGGGGAGGTTCAGGTTGGACACAAGGAAAAAATTCTTACAGAAGGGGTGCCTGGCATTGGAATGGGCTGCCCAGGGAGCTGGTGGAATCACTGTCCCTGTGGGTATTTAAGGAAAGACTGGATGTGGCACTTAGTGCCATGGTCTGATTGACAAGGAGGTGTTTGGTCATACGTCTCAGAGGTCTGTTCCAACCTAACTGATTCTGTGATTCCATAAATCTAGCACTCATAAAAGCAGATAAAATTTGTGTTTCCCAGAATGTAAAATCAGTAAGTTCAAGGTTTATTTCTCTAACTGCACCACTTAGCATATTGCTAAAATCAGCAATCTTTTTTTTTGGTGATTTCTCAATCTTTTCATCCTTCTTTTTTAAGGAAATGTTTATTGACTGTGTTATGCTGAAGTCTCCCTTTATGAACAATATTTGTTGCTTTTGGTCTATCCTTTGTAATTAAAATGGCTTTTTTCAAAATGGAAAGTAGAAAATTATATTGATAGTGTCCTCCAGTTGTACTGTCCCTCTCATGTGGTAATACAAAGATATTTTATAAATGTAGACATGTTGCAGCCTTCAGCTGTAAGAAGGTATCATTTTTCAGAAGAGGAGAATGAATTAAGATGCTTCCACCACTGGAGCCCCCTCATTTTTCACTCTAAAGAGAGATTAATCTTCTTACCTGTTGTTTATTAATGTCATCCATTTCATGGGAGAATAAAGTTGCTAAGTGCAAAAAGCAGTTCAGTTAGTCTAAGAATACTTAAAAATGCATGCTGCTAGGATGCACAATGGTAGCTGCACATACATTTCACAAATCGTTCAACACTTCCCACTTCTTAGACTTTAATTAACAGTACATTTCATTTGAGTAGCAAAAAGGGTACCGAAGGAAAAGTAGAAAATGTTAATTTTCTGGTAAATGACTTATATGTGTACATGCCTGTATTGAAACATAGCTAATGGCATGAAATGGCCAATATTCCTCCTTGCTCTCTAAGGATGAACATCAGGTGATGATTTGTCTCACTCTTACATGGCATCTCACTAAAGCATTTCAGAAAAACATTTTGGAGTGGAGGAATTGATTGCATGACTACATATTGTGAAATACTGTTGAGAATTTCCTAAATTCAGCTATACAGACATGGATAAAATTTAAAAAGTGAGATAAGTAAGAAGAGTTGCTTATCTGAGTCATTAGAAGTGTTCTGTAAGCTAGTTTTCAATAATAAGACTATGCTGTGTCTGTTTCATATTGCTGAAGTTAATATTTTTAAAGTTCTCTCTCTGTATAGTGAATGTTGGTTTTCCAAGGAAATACATATCTGAGGTGATGGTAGATATGAGTGAGCTTCAGGCTTAATAGATCTCAGTGATCTGTTGGAAAGACTTTTATACTGATTGAATGGGTGTATACATTTGTAGTAAGCAAAAGAAAAAAAAAAAAAGAAAAAAAAANAAAAAAAAAAAGAAAAAAAGAGAAAAAAAATCCTTGCAGTTCATCAGCTGAGTGTAATGAAGTGACTCAAAGACTGAAAACAAATGAGCTCATGCTATAGACAGTCAGTTTTTCTGGAAATCATTGTCCTCATTCAAACCCTTGGGTGATTCTAACCTTTCTGCATGTATTTATATTTGAAGTGGATATGTTTTATAGTGACCTTTATACAAGATAGAATGGTAAAAGAATGTGGATTTTTCATCTGTGTAGTAGCATGCACAATATACTTGTCTGGGTAGGATACTGGGATAGTTTAATAAATTCTGCCAACGAGATACTCTGTGATGCAGTTATAGGAACAAGGAGATGAGTGTGGAACTTCATGAAATCTATTAACCATTGGGACCATAGTCCTTGGGACCTTTTTCCAGCTCCAGTGATCCTGAGCTGGTACTAACTTAGGAGTAGGTAAGAGGAAAGATCTTTTATTTTACTGCAGACTCAAACTAAATGACTGAAATCTTGCCTGTTGCTCACACCTGTAAATAGAAAAGAGTGGAAATGAGGAAAAACATCTGGCATATTGTTTTATGAGCCCTGCCACATTTCCTGTCCTGACCACAGTTGGTGACCAGCTATGGTGTGGATCAGACAAACATGCTGTGCAAGGTAAAGTGTCTGACAAAGCACATTTCAAAATAATGACTTCCTTGAAGCAGTAGAACCAGAACCAGGTCAGCATGAGACAGGCTCAGAAGCAGCAGAATGGAGTCTGTTACACTCCCTGGCAGCACTGCTCCTTCTTGGAGATCTTTCTGCTGAGTATGGGATGGGAGGGAAAAGGGACAAAGGGGTGACATAAAAGAAATGCCTTCACCCTCCTTTCTCCACACAGGCTGTATGTATTTAAATAGGAAAAGAATGCAAGACAACTCTTGTCTAGTCACTCCTTGTTGAAAATTTGTATTTTCTTCTCAGCCATGGAAGAGATGTAATTTTTAATATCACACACCTCAAAGCCACTCATCAGCTTCACAGTCAGTTTGAGGTAAGATGCAGAAGATATCAGAGTTGAAATGTAGGTAAATTTTGCAGTTAACAAGACTGACATTAAAAGTCCTGCTATCGTTTAAGAACAACAGCAAAAAGAGCCTTTGGTGTGTCACAGCATCAGTTTAACTTCATGTAGAAGTTTAATCAGTCAATTCTTTGTATCAGGGCTGGTGGGTATCTAAGTTGCAAAACAACTTTTCATTGAATAGTTGGTGTGTTTTTCTTTCAATTTTGAGAGCTGGAAATTGATATGCTACAGCAAGTCTGTGATATGCCAATATAAAATTCATCATAAAGATGCAGTCTGATGGTAGTTTGCAGATCCCCAGAACCTAATGTAAAGTGACAATGAAGAGTAAATTTTTACTTCTTAACTGTTGTGAACAAATATATTTTCAATAACCTATGGAAGCCTTAGATGGACTGAAGTATTTTTCATTTTTTGTCTAGAAGACTTCTTGCAGCTTTTTAAGTGTTACCGAAAAGTTCATTTACTCCTTGGTTCTTTTGTTGCTCTTTGGAAGAAATTGATTAAAATGTTATTTTAAAATATTGAAAGTGAGCTTCCACACTTTCTAGTTACCCTGCAAGCAATTTAAAGTGAATGGGTTATGTGTGACCTTTCTTAATTTTCCTGCTAATTAAACACGAAGCACAGTGTTGTAAATACAGCCAGTGGAAATGGCATGCCATAATGTACAGCTTTGGAAATGCTCTGACAGTGCATTTAGTTTGGTTCATTGACAAAAAAAATTAAAGATTTTTTTGAATGTATACTCAAAGTGCAATTTTTTCAAAGGAATGGAGACAGAAGGGAGCATATTTTTAAAAGGCTCTGCAACACAGCTTCACAAAAAATCGGTCAGACGTCTGCTCCTTATTGTAGTTGTAGTGAGACTGTTGGAAAAAAGGGCAACAGAGAATGTGAAGACAATTAATAAGATTTTTTGATATAGGATAGTGTTATAGGAGGCTGTAAAGCTTTCCTGAAATGCACCTTGAACTTTTTTCTTGCCTATAGATCATTATAGGAGTACAAGATCCTGTACATTTAGCAGAGGCACCAGCCAGACTGACAAGATGTTGTTCTGCAAATCATTCCATTATTTCTCTGTAACAATTCAAATGCCTCCTTTTTCTTTGTTTGTTTCTTCTCATCATAGGTCATACTCTTTATTTGTCTTAAAGGTCTTTAATGATTTTAAATATATATATATATTTGCTAAGCTCATCTAAGAAAAGTAATCAATGCCTGTGTTCTGCAAGTACTGAAACCAGCCAAAAATATTTGTATTTGTTGATGCATTGTACTGCTTGCACTATGTCACTCAAACAAAGCAGGTACTACTCAGATATTAGGTTTAGCATTGAAATTGAAGATGGTAAGAATAATAACTTTAATAAAATCACTATTTTATATGTCTTCTATTGCCATCTCACAGTTAGCTTGCAAACACCAAGACCAATGAAGACTACTTAAATTTTACCAAAGAAAGGATAATTCTTTCAAGGTAATATTCTGATATAACCAGAAGGAGAGACATGCAAAACCAATAATACATGCAGTGAGGGGTTCCTGGTTATTAGGACAATCCTTCTACTGGTCTGAAAAGTAATAAATCTAAGAAGGAAATTGTATATACATATTAATGGGTGCCAACTTCGAACTATGTGTAATCATTATTAGTCCACAATGCAAATATTTCTACTTTTTGAAGTAGTTTCTGAATATCTGAACATGCACTTCTGAATAGCTTTTATGTCATTCCACTAGAAGTGAAGATTTGGAGATGCAAATTACTTAAATGGATGAACAGGGATTTTTTTTGTTGTTTTTTTCTTTCTTTGTCCTGAAGTGTCATGTGCGATTTGTTCTGTCTCGCTATATATGCAAAGTTGAAGTCCTTCACTGCCACTTTGATTTCTTTTTTCCCCTTTTTTTTCGGCAGTTTTATGGGCATACAGATGCAACTGTCTTCTTTCATTTGACTTTTCATTATGTGCAGTGTGGTCTCATCAGCTTTACTGCCTCTTTGTTCTGGACTAAACATAAGGACAATATTGATAGAAGAATTAATAGTAATTTCTGCACCCCACCTCCCTTAATTAATGATGTCAAAAGCTGTAGTAAGAAGTCTGAAGACCATTCTTGTTGAAGCCTCTTGTGTGAAAAAAAAGTTTATATCGTGATGCTTAGAGCACTGAAGTGTTGCTCAGTTTAGGTCTTTAGATAAACTGACACTAATTTTGCCAGACTGATGGTCAAGTTTTCACTTCTGTCATTTTTGCAAAGGAAAATCAAAATTCTTATAGCATGCAAAGCAAAATGTCATATTACAAGGTTGTAGCTGAGTCTATTTTAATTCACAAAGCAAGTATTTTGTTCTCTTTGTTAGAAGCCTTAGGAGAATAATACAGTGTTCAAGACCAAACATCAGGATAACCCCAAGCAAATACTGACTTCTCTCCTCTCGAGTAATGAGCAAAATTAATCTTAGCAGTCTAGTTGGACAGTTATTTATCGTGACTGTGTTTTATCTAAAACATTAAAACTTCTTGCAATGCAGTTCAGATACAGGTCCAGAATTCATTGGATCACAGGACATATTTTGATTCTGGAAATTCAGTAGTAGAGTTATGATGATACAAATTTTTTTCTAAGATCATTTATTGTGCATTCAATTATTTATAGTTTTAAAAGTGAAACAGAAAATCTCTTGCCAAAGAACTGCATCTGACTTATCTTTAGAAGTCACATACACAGTAGAAACCACCTCAAGTCTGTGGCTTCTTGAACTTTGTTTCACTGTGACATGATTCTTTCAAGGTCTCAGTCTTGGTGTTGTTCTAACATGTAATCTTCCTGTCTTTTATATAAAACCAAGCCCATGCAGTTATCATTCCACTGTGCCTGAGTTTGAAATGTGCAACATGCTGTGCTTGACATGACCTTAGGTAAGCAATTTTTTCTGGAGTGCTCCTGTACATATTTCTTTCTTTTATGTTCCTATATTCTTGTTTCTTTTCTTTAAAGTTCTTGATACAGTATAAAATGTGCACTATAAAATGCAATGTACTGGCTAACAGAACTGGAATCTTTTGAAGATCTCAGTCAGGCTGTTTTTCCTGAGTGTTAGAGCACTCTTGTACTGCTTCAGTCTACCCAAGGCATTTAGACCACTCCTTCCATTTTGGTTGCTACCTGTACCAAGGCTGTAACTGTTCCCCACATTTAAGGGTAACACTGCTCTGTTCAATCTGAATCATGGTGGGGATTAATGAGATTTGACAATATTTGAGTATAAGTTAAATACACCAAAGAATAATGTATCTTTAATGCCCTCAATGAGAAATATGAAACTGGCCTTACTGATGTCAGAAATACAACATTTTAAGTCTATCAAATTTAACAATAATTAAAGCATCTCATTCTAGCAGAGCATAGAGCACAGGAATATATCCACTAGCTTTCAGTGATGTGTTATTTTAAGCGATATTTTGTGTATTTTATGTAAATCCTTAAAAGAAAACCCCTCTGGCAGTCTTGAATTAAGATTTCTGAGGGTTACTGTACCTTCCTCAAATCTTGTTCTGAATTATGTAACCTAAGAAGAGAAAATAAGTTATTCTCTTGTGTGAAGGCTGGATTGACAGTTCTTAAACTGCCCATATTGAAACTCTTGCCATATTGAAAATATTGTAAGTCCCATGTCCTGCAGTTTCGTGATTTGTAGGATACCAGCAAGATTTTTTTTTAGTAGGTTCCCTTTTCATGGACTTCAGTGAACTTAATTAAACTATGGTCTAGTGTAGGTTAAAAATAATAAAAAATAGATATCACAAGCTTTTTCTGTATTTAAGAACCCCCAAACATACAAAACATGATCTGCAGTAGAAGCAGCTTGATTTGTGACTTCTTCATTGATGGGATGGCACTGGATGTCACCAACAGTGCAGTTCAGAGTCAGGCTCTTACTGCCTTTGTGCAATGTTGCATTTAAAAGCCTTGCTGCTGGGCATTGCAGAGACAATTTCAGCTACCATGCTGTTGTGCTTTGATGGTTAAAGTGTGAGATACTCTTATCTTTATTGCTTCAATGAGATTGTTCCAGATGAAAGTCATGTGAATATCATGGTCTGTCTCAAAGCAGAGATCCTGGATGAGCAGAGACATTACAGTTCAAGCATTAAAATGTCCTGGTCTTAATGATTATTAGAGAAGCTGGATGAATATGAAAAAGGAAGAAAAAAGGAGGATAAAAGCAAGGTACATTAATTTGGTTTATAAGTTTAGACAAATTGCATGTTTATGTTGTTAGCTGGTTTGCTAGCAAATGTGTGCTAATAGAGTAGTGGTCAAGTGCCTTTTGGTAAACCACATATTAGATGCCATGTTTCATATCAGCATTGTCAATATGTGGTCTGTTAACAGGGAGTAAGTGTCATATTTATGGTCATATTTGTATTTATAAACACTTGTGCTGCCAATCTGGTAATAGCACGACAGAGAGATTTTATGCACTTTCTATAGCAAATAGATTGATTTTAAGCCAGTGAAAATTTACTGTAAAACTCACAGACGAGTTATGTACTAAGAACTATTGACCTGCTTTATTCTATGAATAATTGTAAATAAGAGTATGTTAGTGAAAATGATCATTGTATGGGGAATGCTGTTAAATTAGACTTCAAGTTGTTTCTAATTAACTGAGAGCTGATTTACAGTCTATAAAAACAGTATGTTTAACATAGTAATGGTATTCTTTATGTGCTGTATATAAAGAGGGAATGTCATATCTTAGTTACACATTTCATGTTCATGCTTACATTCAAGACAATTTACTGTTTGGAGCATGAGGCCTTTAGAATATATCTGATTCATTATAGTCCACTCCTATCCCTTAAGAAATATTCTCTGTATGTACATTCTGTAGAGAAATAGTCTCTATTACAGTTAACCCTTTAAATTATTAGATTTCTATATTTGCTGCCTGGTTTGGGCACAACAACAATCCACATATTCTTACTGTTCATGCTGGGCTGAATTTTTATTTGTGCTGAAACAGTTGATTGCAAGTAACAAATGCCAAAAGCATTTTGTATGATTTCAGGTTTCTGCCAACAGAGGCTGGCCTTGTTTAGCTCTCTGGAAATGGCTGCAGGGTATAATTGAATGTTTGCAGACAGTTGAGTCAGCGTGCTGGAAAAACAGTCTAAGGGAAGTAGAGAACACTGGAAAGTGAAGTCTTTCCTACAGGATTGCACTAGCAATTATATTCATCTTTATCCCAGCATATCGTTGTCAAGCTAGATTTTTCACCTATTTACTTATTTTTACATGATGTAGGAAATTTTCTATCATTTGTAGGCTGAGGGGCTTGTTAACTAATAAAGGCAAAGCCTATCACCAAGCACACTGGTCAGCCACTCTTTTCTTGAAGAAAATATATTACTGAGCTATGTGAGATCTTTTGCTGTTTTTTGATGATCACTCTGCTCTCACTGCAGCACTGGGTTTGCAGGATACAAGGAAGTATCTGAATGATTTTTCTTCTTTATGTAGAACTGAAGTTCAACTCAGAGTAGTCCAGCAAAATCATATATGTCCAGATCTAGTCACAAATTATTTTCCTTTATTTAATCTCAAAATGCATTTTTCTTTTCCTTTTCCTTTTTTAAAATAATTTTTATTTTCTTTTCCTTTTTTTTCTTTTTTTTTTTTAATTATTTTTATCTTTCTTGCCTATTTCCTCATTTCATTTTTTCAAACATTGTCTAGCTTTGCTTTCTTTAATTCTCTCCAGGTTAACACTGTCCAACCTCCCTATTGAAAAATTAAGGTGACAGTAATTAACACTATGAGATGATATCACCTTTACACTGTTAATTCTACTTGATCTGTTTTCTGTCCCTCTTGTTTTCATGTCCAGTTTATTTTTTTGTCATTGTTAGTTCTTTGGATTAAGAGCTAACTTCTTATTGTCTTTTGTTGCACAGGGCTACACCACAATACACTACAATATACACTACAATACATTGTATACACTACAATAATTCTCCAGTTGAATTGCTCAAGAACAGCATTAAAAAATAAGTAATATACAGTATCAGGAGTAAGATGTTAGGAACAATTACTGTTAATACTAATTAGACACTTGCCAAACAAATTGTAAATTGGAGACATTTAAGACAATGAGGACAGTATATTGCAACACTTCCTAGTTTTCTAGATATTTCCCTGATTTTTTAGAGTATTTCAGAACTATCTGATTGCTTACTGTTGAAAAATTGGTTTCTTTTTGCTGAAATTAGTATGCTTCTTTTCTTCATTAATGTTTTTTTCTTATTTTTTTCCTCAATTTTCTGAATCATAGGACTTGTTTTCTCTGCTATTGAGGAAAACTGAGGCTCAGATACATGTCATTTGAAGGCTTTGCAGGAGCTGAGAAGTATCTGTATCTCTGTGGAACAACTACATATATCAGAGTGAGTGTTACTGGAATAATTAGTTTTAACACAGAACTAGAAAACTTGATATGGTGCTTGAAAGAGCTTCTCAAGTCATATGACAAGTAAAAGAACATTCTATAGATTCTGTTACTTCTGATAAAATTAGTGAGAGATACAGTTGCTGTTTCTGAAAAAATCAACCAAATCTTCATGGGCATTTGTCATTTTACACTTTAAAGAGATTGGTGGATTTACACACTTGGGTTTATTAAAATTGAATTTATTCCCCAACTTCCACTGGTTCCATTGAAATTCTAGCCTGAGAAAACAATCTTCAACCAGCAGAAGACAGAATGGAGCCAAATTCAGTCCACTCTACCTCTGTATTGTGTTAAACAAGAGATAACAATATGACTTTATATGTCTCACTGGACTACCAGTGATGCCACAGAATCACAATTAAGAGAATGCTTTCTAATTAAACAAGCTGGTGCAGAGCCCTACTATTCTTTTGTTTTTCATTGCAAAAGATTGTGTTAGTTGCCAGTTTGAATTTTCTAAAGATTTATGGTAAAATCACTTTTTATGCTTTTATCATTCAATGAAATGAAACTACTGCCATTTGCTTTTCTAGTTCATGTTTACAAATACAAATAATATTTAGAAATCAAAGCTCCAGAAAGGTTCTTTCAGCTTGAAGGCCTGTTGAAAGGTAGATATATTAATTCCAGCCCCGAGCTGTGATGCTGTGGCTCTGTTGTTCTCGTGCTGGGGCTGGCTCATGTTCTGGCACATCTCATTTGGGAACAGTGCACATGAAGCTGTCTGCACCCATCCAGCAAGGCAGAGCCACACTGCTCCTATTTAGCACATTCATGAGACCTCTGTGAGATAGCAAATAGGAGTCTATTTTTGTATTAGGAGAAAATACTTAAACTGTTTCTTAAGTGTCAAGCCAAGCATAAAAGTGACTTTGAAAGTTTGAAAGTGACTTGCAGAGAATAAGAAACTGAAGTGCTGGAACATTTTTATTACTGCACATAGAGCAAGACTATCCTTTTCTCATGTATAACTTGCTGTTTTGTGAGAGTAAGTAACAAGAAAGACAAGTATTTCAAAGCAAATGTACACTGATATGTTTCACAGTTTTGGAAATACATTAATGAGATTTTTAAAGTATATTTATCATATGGTATAGAGATGTCCCATTTTGAACCTATTTTCATAGCTAATTAGTGAGAATAGGCTTTAAAAAGATTTTGCTGTTGGTTAAAGGTGCTGATTGTTCATCACTGCTGTTTTCCTGTATATCTAGGAGTTTCAGAAGTACATGTTGCTGATGAATATCCTTTCTTGACATATTTCCCTTTATTAAACTAGAAATACAAAGTGTTAAAATTCACCAGTCATTTCTAGAAATAGTGAGGATGTATTGTTGCATAGTATTCCCAATATTAATGCCATTTGCTGTGTATTGTGCCATTCTGTGTATCCACAGAACTCCACAATTCTGTGAAATTCATAAAGAATGAGGCTCAATGAAATCAGTGAAATGCTATGTGACCTTCTATTTCCCATGATTCAGCACACTAATGCCTTCATGAAGGGAAATTAAAAAATGAAATCAAGACTAAGAATAGATTTTTACCTGTTCTCCCTGTGTTATGAGGTGGTCCCTGAGCAGCAGTTGATATCTGATATCCTTTCACAACAGCCTCTTAAGGGAATGAAGCACAGGCAGCTTTCACTGAGGTTTTCTTCCCCCATATGACTGTTTTTGCTACACCCTTGACATGACCATTATATTCTGCAGCATTTCAAATTGTCATGAAGACTCATTCAAGCAGAAAATTCACCATTAGAGACACATGCCTTGGTTTATTTTAGGAAAAAGTATGAATAGTTTTAGGTCTACATATAAATTTTTGTCTAGAGGCCATTTTTATACTCAGGTTATAATAAAGACTCAAAATAGATGAGAAAAATATGATGTCAGCTTGCTTTTACTCTCTCTGCTGCAGGATCTGTTGGCAGTCAGGAATACCAACTTAACATTTCTTTGAAAGAGTGACAGTGAATTCAGGCTTTCTTCAGACAGTGAGCTGTGACCTACTGTCAGGTAGGATATGTGGACTACGTTTTTTCCTATGTCTCCTTTCCTTTCCATTTCTGTTTTTTCTTCTTTTGCTCACCTTGGATGAACTAATAAAAGATGTTTTAGCATGACATAATGCCTCAAAATGGGGAGAAGGGATTTTTATTATTTAATTTGAATGTTTTACATTTCTGCCTTGTCCTCGAGACTACTTAAAATAAATGAAACATGACAATATGGCCTCATCTTCTGTCCCAGAAGATGCGGAATAAAAAGGAGGAAAGCTATGAGTCATCCTTGAAATGGGACTGTTTTAGTGATAACCTGAAAAATTACTAATAATACAATAATTAAATGTAAATTACTGATTAAATGATATATATGTAAAGTTGGAATGGACCAAGGGTTTGCCCTGCTCTCCCAGGGCAAGAACATACATGTGCTGTAACAGATTTTTGTGTGACCTCTTCTTAAAGCCCTCCAATAATTAAAGTCTCCCAAGAAATGTTGCAAGTCCTCATAACAAATTCATTTATGTTTTATATCTTTCTAATATGAAAAGTTTTGCACAGAAAATATAAGTTTAATCTAATATCACTTGCTGCACTTTAGGTCCTTGATTTTTCTTCTTTCCTTAATTATATCTAGAAAACAGATTTTTAGCCTTCTTTTTCTAGCAGTCTTTCATATTTTAAAAATCAATATTGTGTCTTGTGCTTTGGTTTTCTCTTCCCTAGATCAAATCATCACAATCTTTTCACAATTTATGACTCCTGCATTTTTAATACTTTTTGTCCTTTTTATCCTCCTTTAGATTGGATTTGCTCTAATTGATTAAGACATCATACAACATAGCCAGTTGCAGAATTTTAGGCAGTACCCTTCCAGAGTCAACCAGAAGAAACAAATTCCTTTCTGATGCTTATATAGAGAGATTTTCCTTTCATTTTCATTGTATAGTTTGCTTTTTTTTCCCAGTAGTCTGATCTGGTTGATATGTGTTCAGATTAATTGCTTGAACCCCAGATTCTCTTCTGAGGACCTTACAAGCCTCAGTAGTGATTTTTTTTTGGCTTAAATTTATGTAGTTGATCAGTTTATTCTATGTGGAATACTTTACTCTGGTCATGTTTCCTCGGGCACTTATTTAATCAAGATGATTCTGAGTTCTTACTGTGGTCTTAGAAGAGCTAGCAGCTCTTCCAGCTTTATTTTTGTCTTCAAGTTTAATAGGAACTCTGCTGGTCTGCCTCATGTTAGATGAACAGGCATAGCCAGGAATTTTTTTCCTATTACTTAAATTTCACGCCAACTTGAAATCATCACTCATAAAAGGACTCTAAATCAGTCAATAAACACCACAAATTGTCTAAAAGACTGCAGTAGCCATGTCTCACAACCTGGATATCTTACTCTTCCAAGCTGTCCACAAGTCTGTTTTGAGTGCTTTGCCAGGTAGTGTGAATGCTATACTTCAGATCAAATCCTACACTTGAACGTCTTTGTATTGGCACCTCGGGAACAAAGAGAGGGAAGGCATTGATATTTCAGTGGTCTAGCACTGTAGGAATACGGGACTGAGTGGGAGCTTTGAGAAACAGACATCAGGAATGAGAGATGTGTGTTTGTTTCATGCAGTGGTAGCTTCTCCCAGGGCCTGGGCAGCTGGCTGAACAGCACAGTGCCAACTAATGCAGCATTTTGGTGAAATACTGGGACATTGGTGAGTGAGACAATGGTTAACAGCACCAGTGAAGATTTATACTCTCTTCTCCCCCCAGCCCGTGTTTCTTAGTAGGAAGAGGTGATTGAGGGGATCTTATCAATGAATACAATTATCTTAAGGGCAGGTGTCAAGAGGGTGGAGCCAAACTCTTTCCAGAGGTGCCCAATGCAGGACAAAGGGCAATAGTCACAAAGAAAACCACAGAAAGTTCTCTCTGAATATGAAAAAATTTCTTTGCTTTGATGGCAAAGGAGCAGTGGAACGGGCTGCTCAGGAGGTTTGGAGTCTCCTCTGCAGGAATTCAGAGCCTGGACACAATCCTGTGCAGGCTGCTCAGGGGAGCCTGCTTTAGCAGGGGTTTAGACCACAAGATTTATAGAGGTCCCTTTCAACCCCACCTATTCTGTGATTCTCGAGTATAACAGTAATAGCTGACTAGTCAAAGTGTTTATAAATGCTGAGTGAAGCCACAGATATTGCTGTGATCATCCCAAACTCAAATAAATAAAAAGAGTGGATGTAAACAGGTAGAGATCAAAAATCAAAGCTTGTGACCTAAACTGTGAACTAGCTGCTGATTAAATACTGCTCTCAAAATACTGGAAGTGTAGGAGTATTTAATACAAATATGAGTGCTAACTTTCATAAATAACCTCATCTCTGGGTGTTCTTTTAGAGTGATTACAAGAAAGTTCAAGAACACACTAGTAAAGCTGAAATAATAATGAAAGCAGCTGATTGTCAAGGGACTCTTGCAATAAAAATACCGTGTGTATTTTATTGTGTATTGTGATTTATTTTTTCATCTTAAAGTCCTTGCATTTCACTCCAATTTTTACTCCAATCATCCTTTAATTTTCTTCTTTCATAGCATCACCCACCAATGTCCCTGTGCGTTCTCCCACAGGAATCTGGGACGGGGTGAGCTGTCAGGAAAGGACATGAAGTGGTGATTAACACTCTGGGTGTACAATCAGACTGTTGTCCTGTTGGTATTGATCATATTCTGTGGATGTCTCTCTTGGAGACTGCCATTACTATTTGATTCTATGTGTTTCTTGAATAAATATTGATCATGCTTTCTTGAATGTGCTCCTGATCTCTTTTTAAAGATATAAGAATAAGGGGGATCCCAAGATCAACTGTTTGTGAAAACAGATGTACAACAGTTTTGGGAGACATACATAAGGCTTGCTGGCAAGAAAAAAAAATCTTTTTTTCTTGGTACTACTTTTCCTTTTCCCTAAGTCTACAAAAAGATGGTTTTTAACCTGTTACATGATTTTGGTTGGATTTTCATTGCCTGTAATTACTAAATGCCTATTGAAATCTGGGTTTCTAATGACTGCTTGTCTCAGATTATTCCAGGGTGCTACATTAATTCTGTCATTTTATATGAGAAACAGCAAATCTCAAATCTTAGCCTCCATTTCCCTTTTTGATGTAGTCTGCATGACATTATATAATCATGGAAATAGGTTCCAGGCCATTTTCTGAAAAAATGTCAACTGCACTGTGAGCTCAAAACTTTTTTTATTTGGCAGGGATGTGCTTGTAGGATACAGTGAAATTATTTATACAGAAAATGTTAAGTAATTGGGGCTGGAAAATGGTGTGCAGGTAAACTCTAGCTTACATCTGCTCTCAGCCAGAACATTGATGCTGTTTGTGGTGTAGCCTCCAATCCTGCAAGAGTGATGTGCACTGAATGATGTGCTGCTTTTTTGTAATGAAGCACAAGGATAAGTAGCAGAAATGCAATTTACACCTGTGTTCTTTGAAATAACACTGTAACTTTTAGACACATTTCTATTCTGTGAAAAAATAGGTTATATCTAGCTTTCCTAAAACACTGGGACCCCTAGATAATATAAAGTTCTGTTATTTTCAATATAAATTTTTTGTCTTAAGATTCCTTCTTCTTAGGTGGATGGCTGAGTGTTCTCCCTTGGAACTGAAAGTTACAGAGAGAGATTTCATCACTGATAAGTTAAAAAGCTTGTCTGCCTTTGGAAGGCTTGCTGCTAAATGAACAAAAAAAAAAAAGCAATTGCAACTCCCCTGTGTTATAAGAAGGCAGGCATAGTTTATAGCTTGATTCTTGCTATTTCTTTTTTGCCTTTATATGTTGAACTTGTACTCAGAATTGAATAAATTAATAGGACTTCTGTTATTCCAGTTTTTCATTCCTAAAATCATAACAATACAGAGTGATTTTATTTTCATATTTTGCCCTGTTATATTCCTGGCTAACATGTAGCCTTTGCTGTGTGACTTGGTTTCAAGTAGTTTGAGGAGCATCTCTGGCGTTTCACTAAAGGCCTTTGATGGAAGAGGTAATACTTTAGAGGCCTTAGTGTGGATACAGATGGTTCTACTCTGAAATCTTGGCTTATGCAGGATAAAGGACCAACAATGTCGATCATTTCTGTAAAAAGATCCCATTGGTCCTCCATTTCCTGAAGGTGTATTAACCCCTCTAGGAATAAGTGCTTTAAAATTTGCTGATCTAGGGTTATAAGTGTCTTAAGAAATTTATAGGAGTTTACACATCACCAGCATCATTGGAAATAGTTCCTAAATTATATATATTCACTGTTCTTCATGGGAGAGGAAGGAAGGATTTGAGGGAGAAATATTTATGTCCCTGTTTAGAAAATAAATCTTTAAAATTTATTGAAAGTTTTTTTATAGTAGAATGAAATGAAGAGGATCTGATCCTATTCCATGTGTACTATGCAAAACAGTCCATCATGACTATATTTCATGTCATTAGACCTCTTGCTTGTTTCTGTGATTGACCCTATCCCTTCCCTTGTTTGAAACCCTCAAGATTTTAGTTTATTCTTTATCTTAGCACAAGATGTTTGAGGCAGATGTCAATAGCTCTAAATTTTGCCTGTCTTGAAGAAACAGGCCTAATCTCAGTTCACTGTCCTATTACTTTTGTATTTAATGGAGAGAAATAGGCAAATTGCTTCCAAAAAGCAAATGACCCCACCTAGTCTGAACACCTCCTAGAGGTGTCTGTCCCTATTAGGAGCCTGATATATCAGAGCAGCAGAGAGGATGTCCAGCTAGGCAAAGGGCACCGGGCACTTTCACAGCAGTGGCAGTAATAATATTGTTATCATGCACTGCCTCTTTTGGCCCCAGGAAACGGTGCCTCATTGCAGCCACAGGGTGAAATATTTTCCTGAATCCAAAGAATGCTTGTTTAGTGATTCCTCCAGATTTTTGCCTAGATGATAGTGAAACTTTCAGTTCTCTTGGTGGTACTGGAGTTGCTAAGTTCTTTAATTTGACTTACCACTTAGTGCAGATACTCAAGCAGACATATTTGGTTTTTCCACAAAAAAACTAGCAGCTGAGACCCTGTGTGAGTCTTTCCTGTCTCTGCTGGCTGTGTAGGGCAATCTATTGCAAGTGCAGCTCTTGTTCTTTCCCCACCTTGAGGAGGGAGGGCAGTGTGTGCTTGTCTGCTGTGCAGACATCCCCCCAGTGTGCTGTGTGTGATGGTGGCTCCTGAAGCTAAACAGAAGGTGCTCTATTTTTAGACTGGTGAGCTCCTGCTCTTGGTCAATTGCTGCACTCCATGAAAGTTCCAGATGCAAGGCTCCCTACAGGCAGCTGAATCTGGCTGTCAACACTAGCTCATATGTTCACGTTGCTGCATTTAGCATTACAGTGGGTTTTGGAGAAAAAAATGCTTAAAAAACATCGAGTGCACAGTTTGTAAGTGTTTATTTAGCAGAAGCCTAAGATGTTATGCATTGCACACTAGCATGTAGTCAAGTGATTGTGACAGCTCACAGGCTGCCTCACTGCCAGGAAGCTTCTATAAATCTCACCTATTAAAAGTCAAGCTGTTATGTTTAAAAGAAAGTGAAAGAAATTAGTGTTAAACTGTTTTTAAACTGATATGTATATCATGTGTTTTATTAAAATAATTTTTAGAAAGGCTCAGTGTGATGGATGAATGGTCTTTTTGCAGTGTCCAGAATTACTGGATGGAAAGTGAGGCACTGAGTTACCAACCTTCAGCACTGATTTAATAGTTATTTCTTCCAGCAATGTTCTTTATTACTCACTATCCAAAATTAAAGTAACATTCTCTGCCTTAAGGCCAAAGAAATTAATGGAAAATGTCCTAAATCCTATCTGTTTCTGGGGAGTCACACTAAATCAGACATTTTAGCAGGTGGGTGTTCAGGAATGAATTATCCATTCGTGTCAGACACCACAGAAGGCCACAGCAATGGATCATCTGCTGCACTGGGTCTGATTGCCCACCCCTCCAGCAGCTGCTCTCCCTGTCAGCCTGTCTGGCTGTTTGCTTAAGAGCAGATCTATCTCACCACAGTCTGAACCCTCCTTTTGTGATCCTTTCTGAAGGGCAGGCTGGGAATCTTCATCTCTGTTGGATCCCAGAAATCTGGAGTTTTTGAGTTTTCTGTGATTCCAGGCACAGACTCTCTGGAAAACACTGCTCTGGACCTGAAACCTTGGAGAAGACTTGTAAATATGAATAATGAGTTAGAAATCACAAATGTGCAGTGGGTTAGATGTGTGTGTTTTCAATGGGTGATGGGTTTTAAATCTGAGGTTTTTACAGTATAGTGGTAGCTATGGGACAAGATGAAGAATTTTGGGTGGTGTCTTTCCTTCTTGTTCATCTTCTTCCTTCTTTTTCATGGAACTTAGGTAGTTACATTTGAATTGGTCATTCTAAAGTCACTCTAAGGGTCATGGAAATCTATTATTGGGTCAAAAGTATAAATAATGTGGGTGTTAAACTTTCATTGGTGTGTTTAGCTTTAAAAGGCCTTGAAGCAGGCTCAGCTGGATCCATTTTTCCCACTTCTAGCAAGCAGCTGGAGGTACTGCTGTACTTTCTGTAATTTCTGATAAGATACAATAAACACCCAAGTCCAAACACGAGAAATCATCTCAATCTCCTTTCTAATAATCCTGGCTCTGCACAGAAACAGATGAGACTGATGACAAAGCACTAATTGGTGGTGCAAAGCCCAGTTCCCTCCACACACCTCAGGTTCATTTCTATCCATGTCTTTTGACTTACTAGCAGGTTTCTATTTTCTGAGGCTGTGTCTGATTGGAATGTGACCTTTGGTAAACTAACAGTGATTTTTCAGTCCAGCCAACCATTTCCACACCCTCATGTGAATCTCATCCAGCCTTCTGGATTTTTCAAGGAGTTTCTAATCTGCTGCTTCTTCACTGTCAGCTGTCCTCCTTTGCAAAATGTGCTGCTCTATCTGGAGGCTCAAGTTTCCTTTGAAGTTCAGCTAAGTCACTGTGTCCTGTGTCATTTGTAACCATATTGACTCCTCCATCCAGCAACCGACCTTCACTTTCCCCAGCTTTCTTCTGCAACTGCAAAGTCTTTCTAGCTCTTTTTTCCCCTCCTATTTAGAGTGCTTGAAAGAGATTTTTGATTCACCAAATCTCTTGATAAAAACTCTCTCAGTTTTCTTCAGTGCTGAAATTTTCACTATCAACTTCAAATGAAAATATTTACTCATTTGTTTGGAAAATGTTTTGGGAGTTTTATTTTGGCCATAGTACATTGATTTTTTTTTTCCCTTAGTGCAAATGTCATGGATCAAATTTTTCAGGTACATAGAATTACAAATAAAAAAAATTCCTAAAATCAATATTTTTATAAAGAAAAATCTTCCATTAAAAGCTAACAAAAAACCCATAAGCATTTAAAAAAGAAATCAATCTTTCAAAAATTAATTCCTTTATCAAATTATTTTTTTCAGAATGGTGAGCAAAACCTAGAACTCATGTTGTAGAATAAACAAATATTATAAAATATGAAAATAAACAAACATTTGTTTCTTATCTATCAGAATCAAACCTTTGGTGAGAGAAAGCACTAGAACATTGTTTAGAATTATAAACAAGCATTCTTTTCATATGTTTTTCCAGGAAAAAGGAGATGCTTGCATAATGGTTAATTCAGGCAGCCTATTCATAAAACCCCTCATTGAAACTTGTTCCTCTCTCTTATTTTTTCCCCCTGATAATATAGCTCAATATTTGTTGATAAAACAGCTTGCTTCCCCCCAGATGGTAGTGCTGAAGCTACCCAAGAGCAGATGAGAAATTACACAAATGTAGGTCTACATCTTTTTAGGGGAAAAAAAAATTGCACAAAACATATGCTGACTATTTGTTGCCCTAAACCCTGCTTCATTCACTCAGAGAATTAATGACTTGAAAGTATAAATAATGGACTCAGTTTATTTGGAAGAGGAAGGATATCTTTACTGTGGGCTATTGGATTCTAAATAGTAGGTCTGAAAAGATATATGAATGCATAAATCCTAGGTTTTAAAAAATTTAAATCCAGAAAATTTCTGCTGAGTTCTAAGGAAATTAGAAAAAAAAACCAAAAAAACTATGGTATATAAAAATAAAAATAAAAATAATGGAGCACCCAGTAGAAAATTTGCATTTAAAATGATCAGCAAAGCAGCTGATTTGATTTCTGTTAAATTCCATCTATTTTTTCTTTTGTCACAGAGAAAGAAACTTTTTAATGTTTCCTTATGCTTTCTTGATGTCTATCTGCATGGTGAGTTTGCTGCTTTAGATTAGATTAAATAAAATGAAGTTTACTGTCATAAACATGCGTGTTTCCAGATTCAGAGAAAATGAAGTACTTGGACAGAAAGGTGTGAGTTTAGTGGATAAATGCAGCTGCAGTCCAAGTGAATGGTAAATGCACCCAGAGAATTATGTCTGTGGCAGCAGCAAGGGAAGCAAAACAGCAGCAACAACAACTGCTGTGTCTGTACTGAAAATTGGAGTGTTCTCTCACACCTCAGAACTGCCAGAAGCAATGAAATATTGATATTCAAAATTTTAATACATTATTTGTGTATAATCTACATTTTTTTAATAAACACTGTATGGTTTTTCTTTTCAGTAGATAATAAATATGTTTTGATTATTTTTAAATCTCATCACTGAACATGGAGCTTCATTTAGGCATTCCACCAAAATTCCATTATTCCAGAAAAACAAGTGATTCTATAAACATCTAAGAAATTTCTAATGTTCATCAAGAAAATCAGGGTTTGGAAAGATTCTAAAACTCTATCTCAAGTTTCTGTAGTATTTGAACTCTATTTGTTGTGTATTTTGTGTAAGTAGCAGCAGTATAAAACCATCAATTTTCTGTTTCTTCCGGTTGTTTATTATTTCCTAACTGTTATTATGAGCAGGATAGGGGCTATTTCTGCCCATGCCAGCTAGTCTTCATTCCAGAGAGTTCTTTAACCTGGGGGCAGATGTGAGGCTGGGCACAATTTATACAACATGACTTGATGAGGTGCTGAGCAGATCTGAGAGGTACAGTGGCAGCAAGGTTACTGGGGAAAGGCAGGGTAATACAGGCTGAGCAGCTATCATGACCCAGGTTAATACAATGTGTTCCACAAAAATAATCAGTGCAGAGTGTTTGCACCCTACAAAGTATAGATTGCCAGGAAAATGAGTCCCGAGAAGGGCTTTGATTCCTACAAAGCCCTTTGGGTGTGGAGGTTGGGATGCTGCAGCACCCATGTCCTGTAGGCTGCTGGGTTCGGGTCTCTGCAGAGCAGCCCTGGCACTCTGCCTGCTCTGCCTCCCCCGGCTGCTTTTCCAAAGTGCGTTTGTCTGCCTGCCAAACCAGCGGCACCTGCAACATCTTGGCCAGAAGCAGATTTTAGAAAAGCTGTGAAACACTCTAGACGTTTCAGATGGCAAAAAAGACACCTTCCTACAGATAATTTTCTTATCTCTACAGTGCTTAGGTTTAGGTGAAATGTAGATTTCATTAGCTAGAATGTTTATTTCACTTTACTGAGCAAAGAAACCCCAAAGTTTCTTTAGCTTGTACTGCTTGCTTGCTCAGGTTGCTGCTACTCTGGAGTTTCAGAAGAAATGTTGTCATTTTTGTCATTATTGTAACTGATTTTTAAAAAAACTACATTATCAGATATTTTAATATTTGAGAAATAAAAACCTTGCTTAGATTTACATATTATGAAAAGGAAAAGTTCTGCTGGGTCCCATACCAGTAGAAGAAATGAGAAAATTAAATTTGCTAAGACTGGCTCTCCTATATTCACAGTAATTCCTTTTTCATTTGATATTAATACCATTATCTGTGGTTTCCACAGAAATTATTAGAAATGCACACAAGAGCAACAAAGCCATAAGGTTAGGTTGGTTGTTTAGATGTTCAGATCAGAGCAGTAACAAAAGTTTAAATTCATACTTTTGCACTGGGGAAGAACCACTAAGACTTGATTTCAATTCCTCTAAATAAAAGCACTTATGATAGTGTTTGTTTCTTCCTCCCATTCTCTTTCTGACAGTTTCCACAGGAGCTGTTCTGAGAGGGTGACATTTCTGAGGTTCTTTTACAGAATAATTTAAGACCATTAACATAATTTTCCTTAGTCTATAGCTCCAGCTATTGCAATTTGTCTTCGAGATTCATGACTACCTAAACTCACCAAATTTAATTTAAAACAATGGAATATATTTCCATTTATTTAGCAATGAGAAACAACTGCAATAAATACAGAGGAAAACTAAATGGAAGAAATGGATGGTGTAATCGTGCATATGCCATTGCCAGCCTGATCTCCTTAGGCTGTGTGTGCTTTTCTGCTCTATCAGTCAATCAAATATTACTATATTGGAAAAGCTTCTAGGGATATGAAGCAATTCATTTTTAATGATTTTTTTTATGACTTTCACACATGCAGAGTGGGCCAATGCAGCTCTATCAAGTTCTGTCAGTTTTAATAAGTGCACATTCTTGCAATGGGCCCTGCCAGTCACAGCAGGAAGGTTTTAACACTTCAGCCCCCCAGTTGAGCACCAAATTGCAGGCTCCCCTGGGATCCTGTTTTCCCTTTTTGTCTCTACCATGCAGTATTGTCACTCTCATTTTGTAGTCAGTGAATATCACAGACTCTCAGACTAGATCCTGAATTCCATCAAAACACCAGAAATGTACAGCACTGCTCATGGTTTATACTGGAATCTACAAACATTATCTTTAATTTCAGGCAGTGCAGAGTTCTTCAGGCTGTTTTTTATCACGTGGCTGATGAAAGGTTGCATTTTGCACTTGGAAGTCAAGTTAGAAGGTGCTGCACTTTGGTGTAACACAGCTCTCAGTCTGGAATTCAGATGGGGTAACCTGACTGTTTAAAAGGGATTCTATAAATATGGGTGCAGTATTGGAAGTCTGACTTCTGTATCTGTTTCTGTCAGATGTGTCTGGATGCAGATTGATGTGATCTGTTCTCAAACTGTTCATACCCTACAAAATCTCTTGGAGGTTTTCTCCTCTGGCAGTCAGTGTTATTGAGGGTGGCCATGGTTTTATAGTGGGTTTTTCATGATGAGTTTGCTTAGCAGCCATTCTGATGCTGACTCACAGCTCTGGGAGAGCAGCAGGCAGTCAGTTTTGGTCTTTCTTGCATCTAAAGTAATTCTCTTGACTTTACACTGAAACTGGTGACCCTGTCACCTTTAGGTTTTGACAGTAACTCTTCTAATAAAAACTTCTAATAAAAGTCAGTCAGCAAAATCCTTTATCAGCTTTGTGAAACATTTAGTGAATAATATAAGCAAACTGCCTGGGTCAGAGTATGGGTCAGTATACATGTCATACTGTCAGATTTGCTGCTGATTTCTGGAGAGTTCAGTTTGGATCAAATTTTGGGGCAATTTCACTTGGCAGGTGTTAGGGTTGTTTTGGGTTTCTGTACTGGTAGGTTGTTTTGTTTCTATTAACCACCCAAAGTCTGAGACCACTTCCAGTTCATACATAGAATATTCTTGGTAATTGACAGCTGCCTATTTTTCCCTAACATCATTCTCATAAAAGGTGGAACTCCCTGAACTTTCTTTTTACACTTCCCCAAAAGGAGAGACCAAAGCAGAGAGGTGTTAACCTGGGAAATGATAATGTGAAAATTCAACAAAATTCTAGGCAACAGAAAACTGTTGTATGCACCACTGCCACCCTCAGCAATTGTTCTGTAGAAACACACTCTTCAAATACAGGGAACAGCATCCTCTAAATGAGACATAGTGTCCCAGCTGGTTCATGTCAAGCATATTAATATTTCATTTTAAAAGTGCAGAGACATTTGGGAGATTTTGAAGCATGGCTACAAGTTGGAATCTTACACTTGTACTCCAGATGAAGGAATGTGCTCCTTATTTCATGTGCACTGTGTACTCTGCTCTTAAAAATAATCCCCGTCTGCTAACTGAATAAAAGACATCCTTTCACTATTTAAAAATACCTGTATTTTACAGCAATGCATTCCTCAAATATATTTAAGTGTTAGGGATTTAATCAATTTAAAATGTAAATAGATAGCACCTTTATCTTCATAAAAGACAGTTTTATAAAAAATAAAATTAATTTTTGCATACTTTCCTGGAGTCTGTAGCTAAGGACAGAATTTATATGATTTCTAAGCTGCACCCTTGGTAGTCAGTGAAGCAAAGACATAATAATAGATATTTTCCTGAACTGAAGTGAGAATTTGCAGTATGAGTGTAGACCTCTGGGGTAAGTAATGTTAGATGCAACTAAAACATGTTAATGGAGATGAATTAATCTTGAAAAGACTGAGTAAGAGACAACCCTTACTGTTAAAAGAAAATAGCATACAAACCAATTAGAGTAGGATCAATAGAATATTAGGATAGTTGTTCTTGATGCTAGAGTGAAATAATGCTAAATGAAATATTGGACATGTCTTTGGAAAATTGTGTTTTGTTTTTCCACAACAATAAGAAATTTGGCAGAGAAAAATATGATCACTGTCTCAGACTCTCATCCCTAATATGAAAGGCTGAATTTCTGCCTATGTGTCAATATATTGAATAATGTTTGATCATTTAGATGTTTGATCAAAACCAGGAAAGAGCATTTTAGATTCCTTTAATCTCCATAATGAGATTTTTTCCTACCCCAACTCAGTCTTGGACCTTGCCTGCCTGCAAGCTATGACATTAAAAGCAGCTGCTGAGGCACAGGCAGTCTTACACAGGGAACTGCTGCTGGAAAAAAATGCCAGAATACACAAACAAGAAACTCTGACTGGGCAGACAGTTCCATGGAGCTTGTGATCATTCTGGGCATGATCAGAAGCTGTAGCTTCCTTTGGCTAGGTAAAAAAGTCATAAGTAGATGTTGAGGAAAAGAAATAGGAAAAAGAGGCTCCTACCATACTCTTTCAAAATTGTATTAAAATACATTCAGAATGAAAATTTTATGATTACTTGTATATTGTGGGCCCATCAACATTAGTATATAGCTGTAATGTAAACCTTATTTTCTTAAATATTTTTATAGAAGCAAAAGAAGAAAAATATTATTTCTTGGATTTGTATTTTCTAACTCTTCTTTTTCTCTATTTGTGTGCTAGAGTCGAGTTTGTATTGGAACACAGCTGAATCCCTAATGGCCTCCACTATTTTTTTCCCTGTGATATTAAAAGAAGTGCTGTAAAGGTCAGGCTGAGGAGCCTGAATTCTCCTTTCACTTGCCTTGTTTTTCCTCTAGTAATATTCCACTGCCTTTTGTATTTACTTCAGATATAAAATTCTGTATGAGGACATGGAAGCCATACAACAATGCAAGAAGTGAGGCAGCACACTTTGGAACTCAGGCCTTCACTGCAAATGGCTTCTGTTCCCAGACATTTCTATTTTTCCTTCTGTGTGCACCAAATTTCACATAGCTACTAATGTAGCCAGAATGCAAACACAACAATGTATATTCATTTTTAGTAATAATAAATATTCTATTAAACAGGTCACTGACAATGATAATTATATGGCTTATGAGGATTTAGCAAGTGTGTCTAAAGTCAGGTATGCCAGTAATCCTGTTACTCTGATTTTTCAGATATGACAACAGGTTCTGTATTGCAATGCAGCAGAGTGTAGAATTATCTGTAGTATCAGAATTATCTCAGGTCCTGCAAACAGTATTTACCTGAGTGTAAGGCACCTTGTCTAATTTAACCAGATGAGAAGTTAATCTGAGTTTTTAAAGTTTCTGCCTTTGCTTACCTTTTTCTGTGGCAGCGGGTGTCAGAAGCATTTCTATGAGCACAGTGAAAAGCACCCCAACCTTTGTGTGGAGAAAAGCAACTTTGTTTATGACTCCTTTGCTCTACCCAAAGCATGGCCATTTTCTATAGTGATATTTAATATTCCCCTCTGCATTCCTTGACATTATCTAGTAATTCGGTCTGAACACAAGAATATAGGCTTTAAAAGATCAAATAATTAACACTCCACTACTAGGATGGAGAAATATCCCCTCTCCACCACAAAAAAAGCCTCAAACCAAGCCCAAAAGCAATATGAAATGTAAACCTTAAAGAAGAGATATTAAGACATGAATTTAGAAGTCGGTGTTGCAGTTCCAAACAGACCTCACCCTAAGGTTTTATGGAATATGAGCCCCATGTAATAATGCAGTGTGCAGCAGCACACTGCCCCAGTGAGCTGAGATGCTGTGCAGGACAAAGCTCTCCCTGGACAGTAAGGGATGCAGACTCTAATTGCACTCCTCCATCCAGAACTGCATTCAGCAGTTTGAAAGATTTCTAGGGAGAGAGAGCATGTAAAGAATAATTCTGGTAATATCCATGCCCATAAAGTTAGAAAGTTATATTTGAGCAGTATTTCTAAATGCATTTATTTCACATAGGTTTTATAAGGAAAGGCAAGTTGGCTAATTGCTATACACAGGTGTGTGGTAACAGGCATTTTGGCCATTTCCTTTTTTATTTAACATTTATTAAATTTCTTTCTCATTTCCAATCATGGCAGTAAATGATTTTTACACTGTTTATGCATTTGGAAGATTGTTATTAATCACGCTTTGCTCATACTGTTGTACATGGTAAAAGGTTTTTTCCAAGAACAGACTTCCATTCTTCCTTCTTCTAGAGTCTTTTTAATAAAAGGTTTCCCTATAGTCAACTTGTCTAGTTACTAAATGCCTTCTGAAGTTTGTTTGGGTCAGTAGAAGGGCTGGAGCTGCCACACATACGCCAAAAATGAGCAAGATAGAACATCTGGAGTGACTTGGTTGGGAAGAAAAGGATTTATAAAATTATTTAGGAGAAGAACCCAAGAAAATTGGAAAAAGCCTGTGTGGCTGAAAGAATGCACAGTATTCTTTTAGGCTGCTGGAGAACTTGTTCACATAATTTTTTTGAACTCAAGAATTCAGGCCCTGCTATCAGTAATATCAATACACGTTTGGGATGTAATAAATCCATGTTCACAGTCTTATTTTCCATTCAGCAGAGCAATAACTGCACTGTAAGTGTCTGCCTTCAGATGATGCACTAAGTTCTGCTGGCACAATTCCAATATCTGGAAACATTATAGTTTTATTTTAATGTTAAAAAGTGTCAAATACTCATTTTCTTTATTTGTCTTTCTATCCTATTTTGTAGAACAGATTCATGCTTCTCCTAAAAGGCTGTGTTATCAGTTCAAATATGCTTCATGCTGATAAATATCAAACCAATCTGATAGCTTAAGTAAGAATAAATTACCTGTTTGGTCTGGCAAAAAGTAGTGATGACAAGGCTTAAATAGCTATGGACCTTTAAGTAAACACTTGCTCCCAAAAAGGCTCTTCTGTAACTAGGTTAAAACACAAATAATCTGCTGCTTTTTGCCTATGTTGGCTGGGAATAAGCTGACCAGTAATCTGTTTATAGAAAAATGCACATAAATCAAAGGAGATGCATGAGCATAAATCTGGAACAACGTATATACAAATTGAGGTTTTATTCTGTTTTTGAAGCAAATAGAGAGGTTTTCCCCCTAAAGTTGTTATGATCATAGCACACACATATTTCCTCTTAAAAAGGCAATGCTATCAATAATATTCAGAAAATACTTCTTGCTTCCCAGGAACACTGTCCCCCCTCCCCTTCCTTGTTTTTCCCACTCTTTATATCTTAAAATGCATGAGAATATTACACAGAGGATCTGTCGGATTTTCTGGGTTATTTCCTTATGTGAAACTATTTCCTTTCAGTCTCAGAGCTGGTGGTACCCAGGCGTGTCAGATGCAGCCCCAAAAGGCAGCTCAGACAGCAGCAGCAAGAGTGTCCTTGGGGATAATTGAATTCCATCAATTACCTGGACCATATGCTGAACAGAAGAGGTGGCTTTTCCCTTAGTGTTGATGGCTGCAGTAATTTTGGCTATGGTGATTCTCTCCTGGTATATTGAATGTGTTTATAATAACACCTTATCCAAATGAGTGTAGAATTATCCTTATGGATATAGAATATTTCTAAACTAGCTGAGGTCAATAGAATGATTCTCCATTTCCATTTGAAGTTTATTATGTCTTAATAGGAGAACAAAATCCCTCATGTTTTGAGCAGACCCTGCTTTTTCCTTGCTTTTATATCAGTGCCTCACTATTTTTACTGCTGGATTTTTTTCAATGTCTTGCCTGAATCTTGCCATCTTGCAGTGCACAAAAGTATCTTGCTCACTCAGAACACAGAGAACAGACTATTTTAAAATAGAAAAAAATCTGAAATAGCAAAAAAAGGAAGCTATAAACTCAGACTTTGAGAAGGGGAACACATGGGACTAAGCAAGATAAATTAGTGAGTAGCAGATGACACCTGGGGTGAGATTTTGAGAGGAGAAGCTGACAAAATGTACTAGCCTGTAGGGAAATAGGTTACCCACCTGCCTTGTAACTGAAATATCTTCTGCTTGTTTGCCATCCTTAGGAATCCCTGAGATTATTCTCACTGTTTGCAGTAAAAACTGCTTAATGGAAGCCTAATTCAAGGGGCAAAGAAAAAGCTGATGGTTGTATTTTTCATGGCTAAGGAAACAGAAATTACATGTTGCTGGCAGTGCTGCAATATGGTACCAGCTACAACACAAAGAGAAGCAGAATTTTCTTACAGGTTGCAAATTTCCTTCTGTGTCCTTGAAAATCTTGAAGTGCAAGCATTGCTCTTCATTTGCAAATTGTTCAAGTTGTTATCATTCTGGTGTTACCTTATCCTAATTTCCTTAGCTTGTAATAGCTGCGGCCTATTTACTTTTGAGGTCTAAATCATCTTGGTTTAGCAGAGGCGTGGTTACCTGGGGCACTTTCTATTCCCTCTAGAAGCTTTTATGATTATCATGTTTATAAGCCTTGAGCAAATGGTTGGGAGGACAACACAGCACTCCTCTCCAGATGGCCCAATTTTAAGCTACTAACATGATTCTTCTTCTTTTTTTTTCTTTTATTTTTTTTAACAAATATTTATTTTTGATTTCCACAAGTGAATTTTCTGTGATTTTAACTTTTTACCAAGCTTTCCATGGGCTGCTTCACTTACTGTGTCTCCTTCTTAGAATGACTTTTAAAGACCTTGAAATAGATCTCATTTGTCTTCTGAAGTATAGAGCTGGGTAAACTGTGAAACCTCAATGCCTCTCGCATTTGGAAGCTATGAGAACCATGTCAGGCTATTTGGAAATCAAAGTAATTATCAAAATAAAATGATCCAAAATAAAAAATCAGAATGATCAAACATCAGCTTATATTTTGTCTGCTTCATCATGGTTAGACATTATCATGACTTCATCATGGTTAGACAAACCTTCTTTGGCTTATGGAATTCTGCCATTTATGAATGGTGTAGTTAAAAACTAGAGACTTCAACTTTTGAAGAGGTTGGTATTTTTTCTTCCATTCACCCCTTAATTTTAACATTTCATTTGAATCTCAAGCTTAGTTGCAGTCCATTTGCACCACAAAGATATTGAAAGCCAGTCACAATCCTTGCTGGCACAAGAGCACTATCTGAAGAGATATTTTCTGTGCAGTCCTAGTTAGAAGCTTTGTCTGCAATTGACACAGAGTAGATCTCAAACTGATCAGAGCCAGGTTTAAGGCCATTCATTTTTTTTCATTGACTTCTCTTCTTATTCAGGGTAGTCTTGATTACTCAAATTGTCCTCTTTATATAACTCTGATTTGGACAATGTGGTCTTGGAATGTTTAAAACATTTTCTTTTCATTGTTTGTTTTCTGAATGTCATGTTATAGAATGGATTTGTCCTTTGCTAAAAAAATTAAAATTTACTAAACCATTTTGAGGAAAAGGTTACAGGGCATTGCTCAAAGAAGTCACCTGCTAAATGATTTGAGGTGGAAAAAATTCCATCAGTTTATTGTAAGCTCGCTTCTCTTACTACCTGATTCAAATAGGTGACATTATAAATAAGAACTCAGTCAATATTTTCAATGAAAACATTTGTAATTTTTTGTGGAAACCATACAGTGTTTCAGACCAGGCTGTTAGTAATCTGAAACTCAGTGATTGTTCATGACAGTAGTGTTCACATTCATTATTCAGCTTCAGTAAAATATGTTAGATAAGGAAGATATTTAGGAAGTAATAAAGACATTAAAGCCATGAATTTACTTCTAACTGTATTCCAAACAGACATAACATTCTGAAATCATAATTTCTCTTTTTTGTGTGTATACGTGCATGTGAGAGATGCCATTTTTCGTGGGACAAGAATAAAGAAAAAATAAATGTAGTGGAAATGTACCTGAATTAAGTTGTCCAAGTTCTTCATGTTTACAGAGAATGAAGGCAAGAGGTTTGCAAAACTGTCCCTGGCAGCACAGTAACTTTGCACTGTCAGGAGACCCTCGAAGGCATCTAGCACTGGCCACTGTCACCAAAAGCTATTGACCCAGATGGAGATACCCTCATTTTGAAATACTTATTTATTTCTCTATTCAGAGGCATGCATTACAAATTAATTGAACAGGCATGTTTATGTGAGCATTAGGCTCACTGTGGAGTGCTGAGATGAGAAGGGACAGATACACTTATGTAAGCAATGCAAGTTCAGCGTGCTGGCAAGGGCTTGCTTTATTTGGGTACTTTGAAACAGCATCATGTTTTCTACAATCAAGACAAAAGCTGTGAGGGTGCTCACAGAAACAACTACAATATCAGTAAGTGAAATACAATGCTGGCAAGTTTTGCTTGGAGATAGAAGGGAAAAGAAAAGCAAAATTAAAAATATTTTCATGTTTTTCCACCTGTATATGTGGGTGAAATACTATTAAGTATCTTGTCTGCCTGTGTAGCAAGGAGCATAAACAATAGGATCTTTGGTGAAATCACACTTTAGTGGTTGGCACACTACTATCTGGTTAAATTCAATGCATTCCAGATATGGGTTTCCATGACCAGTCATGTTAGTATCCAAGGTTTTATTTTAGTCATTTTTCCCAGTGAATATTCTGGCAACTCACCCTTTGGCATAAAAAGGTGTATGACAACAGCTGGCTTTTTTTTTTTTATTATTCTTCTGTGGAACTTGATTCCATAGATAAACTCTGAGAATATCTGTTGTGAAGAGCCTTGCAGGTGAGACAGGTAAATGAAAGCTTGTGTTTTGAACCCCAAAGTAAATTTCCCCAGGGGAAAGTGTCCATATCCTTTGGTCCTATCAAGCTGGGTACATAGGTAATGCTCCATAACCAAAAATATAGATGCCTAGGAAGTTCTGATGTTTCTAACCAGAGTTTGGTCAAAACCAAGTATTCAAATATTTAAAAACCTGCTTGAAATTCAAGTCTTAGCTTGTTGTGGAGATCTGAATGGAGCCTTTAGAATTCACATTTTTTTTTACCTGGAATGCCTTACATGATCAAGAGGTACTTAAAATTCAAGTTCTTCTGAAGTTCAAAGTCTGACAGTGAATGTGTTTCTTGGCTGTATCAATGTCTTGGCTTTGCTGTCCAAAGCCATATCATGCTGGCAGTTTACAATTTCACACTGTCCTCCAGTGGACTGGGCTCTTAAGAAGATGAACTGACACAAATATAAACAGAATTCTGCAGAACTCCTGACCACATGCAAATTATTCCAATTACAATGTTTTGCCAGTCTTTACCTCCCATCGTGATCTAAAATTATGTTTTCTTTTTGAGATGGGTATTTATTTAATCTGACAAGAGTTTAGCCACCCTGATTGAATTCTTAGTGCTCTGGGCTCTTGGGAAGACCAGAGTATTTGAGGCCCATTCTCAGGTCTGAACACACAAAGACCACTGCTGAAGGTTGGTATAAAAATTCTGCTGCTGATTCTGGTTTACTGAGTGTCTCAGTTTGGAGTTCTTACCATCTGATGTGAGTGAGTAGCTCTGTTTTCTCATATGATTTTTTTTCCCTCGGAGATTTGAGAACAGTATTAATTTTTACCAATGTTTTGCTAAAACATAATACTCCTGGGAGGATTATGCTGCCAGGTGCTGCATGATCCTGCATCTCTAGAAGTGAGGCTGAAAACATCTGTAGCTCTTGCATGTTTCAGATTCAAACTTTGGTTCTTGGTAATATTCTAAGACATCAGCATGGTGCATCTTCAAAAAGTAGTTTCATCTGCTCAAAATAAGTTCCAGGCATTTGCTTATGGAATTTAGTTATCTATTCCAAATTTTGGAAAAAGGATAAAAGAACCTGCAAATAGCCTATGTTTTCCAAAGAGAGTGTAATCCTTCAGTCAGAAACTGAGCTCCTTGCTGACTTGATGAGATTTGGATGATGAACATAAATTCCAGAATATATTCCATTTCTGCCCACTTTTCTCCATAGGCCTCCTGTGTGTGACACATCTGAATGACATCCACAGGACAGGGATCTGCAGTGCTGGTACTCTCTGACACCTTTTCTGGGGCTGTATCTTATTTCCAATGCTATGGCATGAAGACATAGTGACTTTTACACATTGTAGAAAATTCCTTTAGGGTGGCTTTCAAGAGGCAATTTTTTAGAATCCAAGTGACACCTAAATGGTGGATTTAATGTACCTTTGGAAAAATATGAATTAATTCAGCATCAGAAGTTTGGCTTTCACCACAAAACCAGTGTGAGATTTCAAGGGAAATTAAATGATTTGCAGCTCTCCAGAGCATTTTAGAAGCTGTTACTGCATGGCTGTTCAACAACAGAGCAATTCCTAGAGGTCAGCACAAGCTGTCAGATCTGCTTGCAGTTGCCCTGTGCCAGTTCATCTCCTCTAATGCAGACAGGACTTCTACACTATAGAAAAATCTTGTATCCTGTTCTGATAGGAAGATAGAATCTATCAGAACATGGTTATTTATTTTCAATTTTTTTATTGTTTGAATGCACACCAACCAAAAATTTGCACTTAAAAGGATGCCTGTGTTTTATATTATGACACGTAGATTATCATTTACTTGTGTGGTTCTTTCAGCTAAATTTAGAAAGACAGTTTTAGGTCATGAAGTCTAGAGAAATTTCAAATACAGAAAAAGAATATGTATCATTAATATGCCATGTATGAATTTATGTGGATAACATTTGAAATGGAGATTGTTCATCATTCTCCACCCTAGCAGATTTTATTATAATGGATTCTGACTGGAATGTTACATGCACACATGCACAAATGCACACAAAGAGCACTTAAGCTATTCAAAAAGACAGGGAATTCTGCAGTGTTTATGATGAATTTAGTTAATTGAGTATTAATTTAAAGAACTTGGAATGAAATGGTCCTAGATTTTTGGTTGGGACACTTCTATGACATCTATGTTGTGCAAACATCAGTTAGGATGCTCTCAGTCATTGTGAACAGGACAGAAGGGACTACAGGAGACTGACCTGAATTGAGAATGGGATCAGTGTTGAGATCCACACTGAACTGACAGTGGAGTGAGAAACGCAGGGATCAAGGACTGTAGAGTGGAATATTCTGCCCAGTAAAATCTGCAAGTAGCAAAACCATATGAATTAGCTGGAAAAGTCTGAGAGCTATATAATCTTCACTGAAGATAAAGTTTCTTTTAATTTACAAGAGAGATGCAATAATTTCACAAATCCAGCAGTACTAATTAGCATATTTTTATCTAGATCAGAACAGTTATTCGGAAATACTAATTTTCTTTCACATCAATGTGTTATTATAATTTTATTTAGGCTTGTCAGCACCCTCTCTTCTTTGTGGAGAATATGCGCTATCTTTTACAAGTGTACAAATATATAATCTTCTATGTCCTTGGGCTCACACATATAAATGTATGTATATACAAGAATACCCAAATACACTCAAGACCTTCATATTTTTCACAAAAGAATTTCTCATTACCTTGTTTTATCATACTAAGACCTGAAAAGCCCTTTATGTCAATTTTAAAGATGTCAAGTTCTACTACTAAAAGACTTGGACATGAGCATGGGTTGGAAAACACATTGGTCTTTAGAAATAAAAATTGCATTCATCTTCTATGGTATGAAAAGAACCAATCAAAGCATTTCCTAAAATCTTTTAGGGAAAAAGAAATTGCTGCAATTATGTAATCCCTAAATTTTATTAAATGAGCAAATTAAAATCAATAGAAAATAGCAGTGGGAAAATATGTCTTTCAGGTTTCAAGTTCAAAATTACTCTTGTCATAGAAAGCTTTAGTACAGAAGACCTCTTGCCCTGTTGTGTATTCTCAATTGACTCTCACATATGTGGCCATAAGATGGATATTACTGTCTTGGTACAGATGCTTAGGGGAAAACTGGAGTAAAAACAACCTTCAACTAACTTGCTCTGGTAAAATTTTAGGAAGTATTTTCTGTGTTTTGTCTACTTTCAGAGCTTAAGTGAACCAAATGGCTTTGAAATTTGTTTTTAAACATTATTTAAAAATGAGCTCCAGAAAGCCAAGTGTTGTAGGAGACAACTTTTTCCACACCTTCAATAGTGCAAGGAAATCTCCCACATTCATATTCTGGGAATGCTAATGTTGAGTCATGAAGAAGAATCATGCAAAGGCATGCTGTAACCTAATGGTTTCTTTATTCTAATAAATTATAGTTCTCATGTGTATGGCTCCCTTTCTGCCTGTCAGTCTATTTACTCAACCTTTCAACTGTTTAGAATGTAAATATGATGAGTTTGAACTTACCAGTTCACATGACCCACCAAATCTCCTTGTCAGTACCAATTATTAGTGTTTAGTAAGTACCACACTTAGACCTGTGTCTCTGTTTCCCTCTGCTGTTCTACTGAGACATTGCTTGTTTTTCCAGTCTAAGCCCTGAGCATGGGAAGCCACACTTAGCTCACTTTAAAGCCAAATCATGTTTCTTGCTTGTCTACAAACATCTGCCAGAAGGCCTCCAAAACTATTAGAATATATGGTTTCTGGTGTGTCCACAATGCAGAAAAACAGCAGGATGCAGATGTATAAAAATCCTAGAGCAGACAAAGTCGGTTTTTGGGGTGGTACAGCCAGCAATGCCGACAGCAGAGATGTCCTGTCCCAGCTGATGCATGAAAATTGCTTTGACTGAAGGTGGGATGAGCTGAAAGAAAGCCCCAGGAGGGAAAGCAGTTTTCCCACCTGCTGCTTTTCCACCAAGGATATCCAGTGGGTTTGCAAAACCCTGTAAGGGCAAGACAGGGTGGGATGGAAGGTAAAACAGAAGAGGGAAATTTCCACATGATTCCCTAGATGTGTTGTGGTGGGAAACTTTCACATTTCCATTCAGTGGAAAACAAAATTCTATCTGGCCAAAATAAAAATATCTAAAAATATCTCTTAGATTTATTGTCATTTATGGAACACCTTCAGAGAACACACAAACATTAACAATTACTTTAAATAAGTTTTTTTTACAAATGTTAAGCTTAGGTTGGCTGGTTGCTGAGGTTTGCCTTACTCATGTCTTGATTCTTCCTCTCATTTAAATATTTCTTTTTCATGAGTTTTGCTCTTACTTTGGGACATTTCATATGCCACTTTCCTGTACCTCAGCATCCCTTAGGGCCTGAGCTGCTGAGGGTTTGCAAATGCTGGCACAGGGTCTGAGCAGTGGGGAGCTGAGGCCAGGCACTTTAACCTGAGTGGTTTTAGCAAATGCCTGTTGAAGTAGGAAATCTGTCCTGCTTTTTTTGCATAAAATAACATTTATTTTCCTTTAAGGCACTCAAAGGTCCCAATTTCCCCCCTAATTTAAAAGACTTATGTGGAAGTTCTCCTGTTGTGGTATTTCCACATTGTATGAACAGAAGTACATAATTTTAGTATTGGAACATTTTATTACACTATGTTATATGATAACTAATAATGAACTTCAATATAATTTTCAAATCAACTCAGACCTGAAAGGAAGGTGATCTTAACTAGTGTAGATTGTGGTAAAAATGCATTTAGATCTTATATCTTTGACAAGTCAGAAACTAGCAGTTCTCTGAAACACAAGGAGCTGCTTCACCCATCTTTGCTGACTGCATTTTAAATTACAAAATGGCACACATCTAGTTACACAGACTCCAAAATCCAGTTTTGTTTGCTGAGTTTACAGGGCACAGTATGTAACACAATTGGCACGTCTGCTCATCTGAAGATTATGAAGCCACTGATTAGGAACCAAAAAGCCACTGTACTAACAAATATTTAACATATGTGTGCATACTTGCAAGACAGAAATGTATTTTAACATTTTTAAGAGCAATACAATTAGGAAAGACAAAAGAACAGTTGGTTCTGCAGACTCCAGTTCAGGTAGTCCATTTTAAGCTGTTTGAAAGTGAGCTCTACATTATTTAAAAATCTCAGTTCTTCCAAATAAATAAAAGCAAATGTTTGATATTTTGAATAGAAAGAACTGGGAACTGAAAAACAAGGAACAAAAGACTTATTAAAGTAGATCTGAGGTTCTTTAGGAATATATGAATTTTAATATGTGTATCTTTTGAGCATTACAAAGGAAAAAAGTGAGTATATGTATGTATACCCAGACACAGACATGCTTATATTTGTAGAAGTACAAATGTAAAGCAGAAAAGTAATTCAACAGCACCTGATTTTATTGACATTTGATGAAATCACAGCTATTCTGGGAAGCAAGAAATGTATGAGTTGTTTCAAAGCTGTATAGAAATAAATGGAAGAAAGCAAAAAGGTGATTCTAGGCTGCCTCAGGTATTCCACACAAGCACAGGCAAATATAGGTGCTTATTTTGGCATGGACACTCAGGACTCCTCTGCAGCTTGCTTCTCTTACTTGCTGAACACTACCAATTAAATTTGAGTATGAGATACAACCTCAGGTGATCAACCTTGCTGAGATTTAACTCTGAGCAAAAAAAGAAGTGCAATGTTAGCTGTTGTAAGTAATACAAATGTCAGAAATTGGTGTGCTTGCAAACTTTATATCCCTATTAGAAGCAAGGTGTAAAATCAATATGTTAGTGCATAAACTCTGTCTCTCTCCTGCTTATGGGACTCATTGACAGATTGGACTTTGATTTCCTCTTTCTGGAAATCTTGGTATTTTTCCTCTTCTCCAAGAGACCAAGCTTCAGAAAGTATGTAGATATTGGCTATGATGGCTTTATGTCTTTAGTGCTTAAATAGAAAGTATTTAACCTCATGAATTTTTAAATTGTATTAATAGATACAAACATTGGTATCCCACACATTTATAAATTAATAAGACACAGTGAAGGGAAGCAATAAATAGTGCAAACTAATGAGAGTGAAATCTACTGCACATCCTGAAAGGTTTTTGACAGATACAGTACCCATTTTCTTTTGGAATTGTCTTTTGGAACTGTAGCTCTTTTAGAGTTGCATTTAAATTTCATCTGTGCTGAACCAGGTGTTCTTCAAATCTTGTAAGGAAAGAGATTTCTTTCAGTTCTCCACGCTCCCTAGAATGTATGCAGTATTGTGTATTTTCTTTTTTGAAATTACATATGTATTTCTCAGAAAACTTGTTGCATCTAAAGTACATTAGTGTAAAATCCTACAGTACCACTTATGGTAAATGCTGTACAAATACTCAAATAGGCATGATTCTGATTTCAGTTCTCTACAATTATCTTAAAAAGAAGATAAAATGAGCAAGTGAGGCAATCAATAGCTAGGAGCAAGTCAGAATTTTAAAATTCAAACAAACAAAATTATGTATAATATTTTGCTAGAACAAGCAGAGGATAAAAGCAAATATGAATCAAACTTCCTTTAGGAGTGTTTTCATGCCTCTCTCTAAAGATATCCAGCCTCTCTCTATATATTCTTGTCAGATGTCTTGCCACTCAATTCCCCTGGCTTTCATCAGGGCCCTAAAGTTGGTGGTTTTGCACTGTAGCTAATGCCAAAGAAAAAAGGTCTGCCCTTAAAATATCTTTTGGTTCTCTGGCTCTCTGCCCAAGTATCTCTAGAAATGACAGTAAAGGGAAGCACTTTCCCTGAAGGCTTTTTTGGGGCATCTTGTTTTCAAGACTTCTTAATGACCTGAAATACCTAAGCAGTACATATTAAATAAACCAAGACAAATCAGTGATGGAGGCTACTAGAGTTGTCTGATTTTTGTACAACAAGCACAAAAGCAACAAGCCACGACTTTTGGCTGTGACAAATATATAGAAATATGTCCCCAAGAGTACAAATTGTCATTCAGTGAAATAAAGTAGCCATCATCAGGGCAGATCTCTGCTGAATTACATGTGCTGTTTTACAGTGGCTGCTACAGACCAGACTGGAGAGACTCCACTGGAATAAAATGGCAATTTCATGGCAATTCATGCAAACATCACTCATATCTCCTGGCAAGGTTATCTAAGGATAAAACTATAAAAAGAAAGTATTTAAATGAGCTTTAATAGATTGCAGCTCTGTACAGTATCCCCCTTGTTTACAACTGCTTTCATACATGAAATATATAAAAATGGGGTCTTTGCATTTAGTAGATGAATTAAGAAACAATTATATTGCACAGTAAAAAATTAAAGGACTACTGACTTGTACTACTAAATCATTTCTTGTACAATAATATACTTGAAGGAGTGAGCAGATCTTTAACTGTATTAAAATGTAAAGAAATTTTTCCCAATTACTGAAGTCCATAGGCATTTTTGATTGAGGGGATAGCTAACAGATTACTCAGTGTGAATGGTCCCAATAAAACTTCTCTGCAACACTTATTTATTTTATTAATCTGTATGGTAGACTTTGGACACTGAAAATCACAGATTGTATAGGACTATCAATTTACAGTCAGACTGACACTAAAAGACTGTGCATAACTGAAGATCCGAGAATTCAAACTTGATATTTCCCCCAGGGAGAAATTAAAAAAAAAAATTAAAATCACGGGTTCCTTTGCATGTTTGATATTTCATAGCACATTTAATCTAAAATTTATTCCTTCTTTTTTTTCTGAAAATATTTATGTATAACCAGAGCTGCTGACTCCTAACTTCTTTGCATAAGAGAAGACAATAGTAAAATGTCAAAATAGCTGTTGTGCTACAGGAGAACTTGTTTTGCCTACTGGTTAATAAAAGGAGCATTTCATTCATATCTTTGTGAGTGACTAACCCTTGAGAACTCAGAGGTGTTCAAGGACATCCTAATCAGCAAAAAAAATCCTTAAAAGGTAATAGGGCAAATCTTGTGGGAAAAATTTACTTCAATTATAAGTTTTGGTAGAACACTGAACTTCTTAGAACTGTCCAAGAGATCCTGGTATGCCAATGAAAGAAGAAAAAAGGAAGTGAATGAATGAAGAAAGGAGGAAGTAGGAGAGACATTTCAGAGACTGTATTAGAGTTGTCAAAATGTGTGCTGTATATTTGATAAGGTTGTCTAAGCTCCAGAACAAAAAACTTCCAATGTGCTGAGTTCTGAGCAGAAATTATGATAAAAATACATCTTTTGATTTTATTTTTTTTTTCTTTCAGGAGATGAGCAAGTCTGGGGGATCTTGATACCACTACAGAGAAAGACAAGAAACCATGTTATGGTAAACATGAAAACATGACTCTTAGAAGATCTACAACAGTGTTATTTAAAATTAACCTTCTGTATGAAACATTCATGACTGACAGAAAAATTACTGCTGGGATGGACTAAATAAATATTGCTGTCAGGTTTTGACAGTTTTCTCTTTTTTTTCTTACTGGTTCCATTTTCATAAGAAAAATGAGAAAAAGATTTAATACTCTCCAGTCTATATTTTCTGCCGATCTCTGCATTGGTTTATAACCATGAAAATGCTTCTAAGAATATAATTCTTCACCAGATTAAGACACTTTTCTGTTATTATTCAAGAGTGGTTTCAGCAGAAAGTGTAATGAAACTGTGGTAGGTGTAAGTGGGATTATTTTACCTTCTTGCAACAATTTATATGATACTCTTGGAAGCTTGAAGCTGAAATATTAAAGCACCTTTCTTCTGGCAGAGAAGTTTAAATATTTTGTATGAAAATGAAGAAAGCTAAGACACTGATTTGCTTCTTTTTTCTCCTCCTCTTGCAACTTCCTGCATTTTTCCATTGGAAAATAATAACAGGATATAATGATATATGAGAAGTAAATAATAATACGGATATAACTACAACAAAAAGATAATAGTTATAATTATAAACCAAATAAAAACATAGTACCAGCTTGTTTGCTGCTAGCACATAAATCAAAGGAGCCCAGGTCGATGACAGGTAACTCTTGTCCCAAGCCACACAAAATAAAATAGAGAATAGAATAGAGACCATAATTCTCTTATTTGGGGAGCTCTTTTAGGATTCTGGTTTCACCTGATGGAACTCTGTTCTCTGTGAATGGAAAAATGCATCTCTGTAAGATTTGGCATCTCATTTTTTGATCTAGGAAATGTCTTAAAGTGAGTACTTGCATAGTCTGATCCGTATTTCCACACAGTACCTCTGTGGCAGGAGTATTCTGGCATCAGCTGCTGCAGCATAACTTTCAGGAGGAAAACCAGTTTTGTTTCATACAATCATTTGTAGAAATTTGTCCTTCTTCCATATCACTCGATATTGACTTTTTAACCAAAACTGCTTTGCTCTAGGCAAGGATAGTTGTTAACCTCTGGCATTACTTGAATTCAGTGAGAATTCTGGATCTCCATTCAGAGAGGGCTTCACTTCATGCAAGTACGTTTATCTCTTATTCTAATGATCAAATACAAGTTAAAGGACCCTGTGGGATTCTCTTGGTACTGAACAGCTCCAACCACATGTCCAGCCTTGGTTCCACACTCCTGTGTTGAAAGTGTTGGCATAAGATGGGATGGAATTCCAATAATGATCACCCAATTTGAGAGGAACCAACCCTCAGAAACCTTCTCACAGCAGCACAAGTCACAGAATCACAGAGTCACAGAATGGTTTGGGCTAGAAGGGACCTCAAAAGGCTTGTTCTGCCCCTCCTGACGTGGGCAGGGAATGTTCCATGAGACCATGTTACTCAGGTAACATTCAGCCTGGTCTTGAACATCCCCCAGGGGTGAGGACTCCACAAAACTCTCTTGGATAAAGACCTGGTTGAACTTTTCTGGTGGCCATAATGAGAGGCAGAAGGCATGGTATAAATAAATAATATAAAGATCCCTGATAGGACCAAAAAACCTTTACACTTGCTGCCTGGGCATCTGGCATGGGATGGCAGCAATGACTGATGTTGCCACTTTGCTCAGATCTCACTCTTAATCAATCTTAAATTTCACTCAGGCTGCCTGGACCAGTGTATTGTTTTGGGAATAGCTAAGACAAGTAGTTAATTAAAACACACTTGTCTTTGGGGAAAAAAGGAAAACAAAAGTGGTTAATGAGACCAGTTCCTTGGTCCTTCAGCACCAGCAAAGTCACATTATGGTCGTCAAGACTGGAAAATGAGAAGTGTGATACGATGCTAAGGCGATGTTAATATATGAGTTTGAAATAGCAAACAGGTTATGTCTCAGCTGTGTTAAAGAAATCACCTGCAGAAATGGCAATGTATAATGTGTGGTATGGAGCAGTAGCATTCATTTTGCAGGAGAATGGGAAAGACGAAACGCCAGATGATGAAAGTGAACAGAGATGCCCACTTACATCAGGCATTGTACACAAGAATTAAAATTATAAATACCAAGATCTGAATTTTCCAAGCTATTTCTTACTTTTATTTCTCTGCTGTCATATCAGGCAGTTTTAATACCTCAGAAGCAGCTTGTATACAGCTCTGACATTTATTTTTTGCACATCACAAAATGTCAGTTGAAAACCTGGTGGAATATGTTAATTGACTAATGACTCTACTGCACGCACACGAAATACCTATTTTTCTATACTTTTTTGAGTAGGAGATTTCATTTTATGTCTTTCTGAATTTTCAGTTATTTATTTTCAGTTATCATACAGCATTGGACAACAAGATGGTCTTCATTTCTCTGTGGCATAGCTCAGCTTTCTACCATAACTACTTGAATATTGTCTCTCTTCTCTCTTCATTCATTTATTTTATTAATCAGGTATTCCCTACTAATTTCCATCCTGAGCCTCATGGCAAACTGGACTAACAACATGATTTCCTTCAACATTGCAACTACATATTGCTGGTCTTGTGTCCTCCTTATCCCATGAACTCTTTCACAAGGCACACAAAAAGATCTTTGACTCTTCTATCTGTTACTACTTCCAATGTTTTCTTCTTTGTAAATTGAAATAGCCCTCGCATAACATTTGTGATACTTTTGAAAGCATCTATAACGCAAAATCCTGTTAAAATAATATCACAAGTTTGCTGAAATGAACCAGTAACTGACTACTTAGAGTGCTTTTGCAGCTTATTAGGAGTTTTTGTTCTGGTTTCTGTTCTGACAGCTTTGAAGGTGGCTCAGTTACAGGTTACAGAGCTGTCTGCAGGCTACAGTCTGTCTGTCCATCCCAGTAAATGCAGAGAGCATTTCCATCAGAAAGGCCTAAAAAGAGAAATAGGTGTGGTTTTATTTTAAACAGTCAGGTAAAGAACTGTAGTGTCATGTGTTAATTGGCTTAGATCCTCATTCTGACTCAGTAATCCTGTTCATTTTCACTAAACAGTAGACAAAAACCATGTCAGAGAAAAAAGATGTGCAAGCTTTTATTTTATCTTGTGTGTGACCATTAGTCTAATTTTTATATGCATATATATATGTGTATATGTGTAAAATGTACTGTGAAAGAGAAAGTAGCTGATCTGTAAGATCCCCTCTAAATGTGTGCCTTTCTCTGAGGCATAAATGGTACACAAGCAGTGTACACAATCTGAGTCTGACTGAAGTCTCATTTTGGTCCATGGAAAGAATAACTACATCTTTTTTCACCAGTGCATAACGAGGGGGACACCATGCTCTTTGCAATCACAGTCTAAAACCTTGTGCTGCCTGTACCCTTCCATTTCCAGCTTCATTACCAGCGTGTATGGAACTGTATTATTATTTCCCAGTTGTTCATTGTAATGTACTTTCCAGAAGTTATGCAAGATGTGAAAATTCCACAAGTGAAAATTAAATTCATGACATCGAATAATGTGAATATGAGAGAATAGCAATGAACTTGCAGCGCTATCGCTCTGGAATTAATGGTGATTTTTCTTGGGTAAAAGATTTCTTGGGTATCTTTCCATAGATATTTTCTCAGACCATCCCAGCCATGGCATAGGCCATGATTTTCCTTGTTTATTTACGCTGTGTCTGATGATTCAGAAGTATCCATGTCTCAGGTCTCCACTTTAGATGGACACAGGCAGTCCCACAAAGCTGTAACTGGGTGCTGAAAGGAGAGAGTACATGGGTTGGTAGGTAGGGGCAGCTCACCTGCTCAGGGCAGGGCTTTCAGGGAGCAGAAGATGTGCCTTTGGCCCATTCTCAGGCTGCCTTGGTTCTGAGGCCAGGCTTGAGGGCTGGGAGGGCTCTTGCACCCAGAACTGGGGTCATTGCTTGTGTTCTCCCACAGTTAATGACAATGGCACAGCAGTCCATAATCCCACAGAGCCTCTGAAATGCCTTTATTGCAGTTTACAATCACATAAGGGCTCCAAATGACCCTGAGTCAGTCCCACGTGTTCCTGCTGTGGTGATATGGGATGACATCACCATCCTGGTGTGTCTGTGTGCTGTGCTGGTGTTACAAAATTGTTCACAGCAGTGAGTGGCAGGGACTCCAAAGGACTGTTTTACCCTAGGATGGAGTAGAAGCTGCACTGCCTCACAGGGTGGCTCTTCCTGTCAGGAACAGTTTTGTGTGAGACTGGAGTCAGCACACTGGTGGAGGAGAGCATTGTCTTGTTTGCTGTAAAAGTCTGTTGTGTTTTTAGCTCTCATGACTTAGGTACATAGAGGGAGGTTTGCATCTGTCAGAACCGGGCTTGCTTTCCCCAGGCTGGGGTTTAGACATTGCAATGTATCCTTCTAACCCTGCCATTGTTGGAATAGCTTTCACTGCTGGACAATTTGACATGTAGTTGCACTGTTTAATCACATTTAGTAAATTTCCTCATTGTATAGTTAATTAAAAAAAAATAATATTTTAAATTATGTGAGTGCAGCATGTGGTGCTGAAATACATTTCTTGGTACTGAAGTTATTTTAGCTATATACTGTAACAAATGCTCACATACTTGCCAAGGGAATTTGCAATATTAATAATTTATTTTCCATGTAGTTGAATATTTCAGACCAGATAGATAGTATTCAGCCCTAAGTATACCCACAAATATTGTTATCATAGATGAAAGTCAGTTTCAAGAGAACAGCAGGTTTCTGAGTTCATTCTGAGAAGACATGAGACCAATGCAAAATCGTTCCTCCATCATAAGACATACCAAAAATCAAGATAAAATAGTAGATGTTTCTTATTTTATTTTATTTTTATGTTTCTTATTTTATTTTAGTTGAGCAACTAAAGATTGACCTTTTGATCATGTAAAAGAAATGAGAGTAAAAGAAATGTTAATCCTATTTCTTGGTTGTTCAATTACATAAAGCTGTGGAACTTGAATATTTCAAGTAGATCTCTTCATATATGTGTTGTGTACAATTGTATTCTGTGTGAATGCTATTCCCATTTCTATAGTACTTGCAGTCAGAAGGTAAAAATGAGCATGCATATATGTGTGTATATATATATATATATATATATATATATAAAATTCAGCTTTGTTGTTATTTGGCAGAAATTATTATAACAAGAAGAGTATAGGGTAATTACAGTCATACCAAATTGGAAGGATTAAGAGTGCTGATTCCCCAGCTGCTATTTACAGATAACTGGTGGTACAATATGAAGATCCTAACCAAAATCCCTAAGGATGAGGCCCAGAAGGAGTAATTGTCTGCACAAAATGGGAACCAGTGACAGAGTTTGCAATTAACTTCAGCTTCTTGGCAGATAATGAAGTTTCATACATTTTTTATTAGGAATTATTAATCCAAACATTAATGTCTATCAGAAATCACTCTGCTATTAATTTTCATTTTCTTCTAATTTAAATTGTTGTCGTCCCATGGAACAGCACAATTTCATGCAATTTTGATGATGAATGACATCCCAACAGTGGGAAAATACTCAGGGAACTACTTGAAATCAATTCTGGCTTGGGCCTGAGAAGTCTTTGTGATGTTTAATAATGTATATATCTGGAGAAATTGTGATCCTCTAACAAATCATTTATAAATGAAAAAAGAAGGCTGAAGTGACCATAAATATTAACAGCAGAAACCCTTCCAATGCATTGTGTTTTATTTTTTAGACATATGGTGCTCAGCATAGACAGATGAAAATAAGACTTCATTTTCCAGTAGGAAAATTGGAAAAATTTTCACTTTTCATTGCTTTAATATCAAAACAGAAAACATCCTGGGGACATCTAAGTATTTAAGAATTCTTAGTGGAAAAAAAGCAACGAAACAGAGATGATAGATTTTGCCCAGCTTTAGATTTTGCCCATCTTCCATATAAGTCATTGTTTCATACAAGATGACCTGGGGAACAGGACTTGGTCTGATAGTTTTGTAAAGGCAAGTGATGATAACTGCAAATCAGCAAATTCATCTCTTTTTTTTTCTTCTTATATGTTGCAGATGTGGTATTTTTAGCTTTTTAGAATATATTAACCTTATTTTCCTGGGTTTGGTTGGTATAGAGTTCTTTTTCTTGCCAGTAGCTGGCACAGAGCTGTGTTGTGGGTTCAGTATGAGAATACCACATTGACACCACGCTGAAGTTTTGGTTGTTAAGCTGGGCTTACCCTAAATCCAGGACTTTTCAGTGCCATGCCCTGCCAGTGAGCAGGTGCACCAGAGGCTGGGAGGGAGCATGGCTGGGACAGGTGACCCAAAGTGGCCAAAGGGATTTCCATCCAGAGAAGGTTGAGCCCAGTACAGAAACTGGGAGGAGGCCAGGGGGAAAGTCACTTCCTGGGACTGGGCTGGGCCCTGGTCTGCAATGGTATTGTGCATCACTTCTTCCTCTTGTATTTTACCAGCTTCTCTCACATATTTTCATCACAACAATAATAATTAGAATTATAAAAATAATAATCTTATTATACTTTATGTCATTTGTTAAATGGTCTTCATCTCAGCTGATGAGTTTTCCTTTTTCTTCTGATTCCCTCCCCATCCCACAGAAGGGAGGAGAATCTACGTGCAGGTGACTGCATGGTACTCGGTTGCTGACTGAGGTTGAACCACAATGCTTATTTAAAACTACAAAAGCTCTATAGCAGTTATAAAAGTGTATAAATAAATGCAAAGTAGAAGGAATTAAGTCAGGAATGAAAAAATGAAAGCACGATTTCTTTTGTGTTTGTAAATTCTGACATGTGCCTTTTCCAAAGCATTCATAATCATTAGAATTTGATTACAGGATAAATAGTTCTAAATTGGACAGAAATATTGCAGAATTGATGCAAACTCAAACAGCTGAGCTGTATTTCTTGGTAAGCCATATTTATGTTGAATCAGTCTAGTTAACAAAGTAAAGCTTCTCGTAAGGATGTAGGAATGCATTTCCCATGTTGCACACAAGTTCTTGTCCATTTGAATCCAGGTGAAATGGCTCAGCATGAGTGTTTGCTGATAAGACAGAGCTGGACCAAGTGATGCAGCTCTAATAACTATAATTTTCTTTATATCTTTTAGAGAAGGAAGTTTCAAAGAAATAATGATGTTTAATTGCAAAGTATATCTACTTTTTTACAGAAAATACTATGCTGCCTACATCATGGTATTATCTAGGTGTTTCCTTCAACTTTTTGTTTATAATCCATTTTGCTCTAAAATGCCCATTTGTGAACAAGAACCGTGTTAAATTTGTTATCATTAAATTTAGGTAAGTGAATGATGACCATTTTTTCCTTGGAGCTGTATCTCTAGGAGCATACATACTTATATATGTATATGGCTTATCAATGAGGATAAGTCACCTTTAGAAATGTATTTCATAATTAATGAGGACAGGCCTATTTGTTGCTGTGCTAGCCAAAATCAGAGATATTCTTAAAATATCTCAGTACCTAGATGACTTGTCATTTTATCATAGTGGGAGGATTTTGTTTCTGAGAAACAGTGAAGCTTTTGCTGAATTTAGAGCTCAGTAGGAGCAGTGAGCAAGGGCTGCCAGGAGATGCTTTTGATCAGTTTTTGATCTCTGTGAGAAGCAGCAATTCCCCAGCAGGATCTTTGTTTCCAGCTGCAGGCTTTAATCATGGTTATATCTGTCATGCCAAGCCTACCCAAAAGTCCTGTCCAAAGCTCAGACCAGACCCCTCAAGTTCCATGGCTCCTGCTCCTGACAGAGGCACCCACATCACATACCCTGACACTGCAAGCTTCTGCATGTCGATGGACAGCCTTCAGATAGCAATTATTTAATTTGACCTAGATACTGTAGATCTGTGTCACATTTTAATTAGTGTGAGTTAGTCACTGCTTCTACAAACCACTGGCATTAAGATTGCAGCCAGCCTTGTGTGTGCTAGCAATCCCTGTGAAACCAGCTGGTAAGGCCCACAGGTCTCCAGAGTGTCATATTTGCATTTTGGAAGCCTTAGTGGTTCAGGCAGTTTGCATTTATTATCAGCATCTCCTTCCCAAAGCAAAAGGTAAACCTCAGAGTCAGAAATTCCGAATGAGGCCACTGGGTCAAAACTGAGGAAGTAGCAGGAGATTTCATCTCACTTTTTAGCCCAGACTCAAGTCACTGGAGGCGTTCTACAATAGAGGGGAAGTGTTAGCAGGCAGCTTCTCTCCCATGAGCAGATAACAAGGCACCCACCCCTTACTGAAATTACCTCAAGGTCTGGGCTCAGAACTTCAGATAACTATGAGAAAGAGCTTTCCTTTGACTCCTTGTTATTCGCTTAATTTATGTCCTCAAGGCAGAACTTTTTGTATTATAAGTGACTTTACAGATGGGGATAGAATTTAATTAAAATATATTAAAGTAGGGTAAGTGTTGCTAATAGGAAAAGAAAAGTATTAAATGAACAAATATGTTGGAGGTTAAAGTTTGTTGACTAATAGTAGATGGAATGTTTTGCTAAAAAAAGGTTAAAAATTATGAAAGATGGCATGTAGATATTCTAGAATTATGGACATTTTATTTATTGAAGTAAGAATTAATAAATCACACAAGAGCACAAAAACTCTTCATGGTGGCTGTAAATAAAACTGGATAACTTTTTTTAAGAGTCAAATGGTGTAAGTGAATTGAAAATAATTTTACAACACTGATAATACACACCATTCATCAGCCATTCTATTTCTTTTGTATAATTATTCTAATAACTTAGTTTAACTATTTTGGGGGGCTTCTTTTGTGGGGGGAGGAGGAGAACAAATAGAGCATGCTCCTCCTTTCAGAGTGGTTTCAGTCCTGGTGAGCAATTTTTAACCCTAACCCAATGTTTCACAAAATAGTATTTAAAATACTGATCTATCTTTCCCATTTAAGAGGGATTTTGGTGTGAAGCTATCTTCCTACCCAGGCCAGGAACAGAGGTGCTGCATGTTAAATTTCTAGGCAGTTTGACTGGTGAGGGCAAGCAATTGTGGGGATTGAAGATAACCAGGAGAAATGTAGTTGATACATATCTCCATTTCAGGTTGGTTGTGGGAAAATGGATTCTTTATTTTCAAGCAAAGAAAAAGTTTGTTTTTGTGTCCATAGTAACTATCCATAAATGAGATAGCTGCAGAGCAGCATTAGACAAAGCCACAGTGAGGCAGAGTTAAATCACCTATCCCTGGATGTTTGTGAAATGAAATTCAGCCCCATGTCCAGGGAATACTATGTCTGCTCTTCCAAGGTCTACATGACTGGAATTCAATGCAGAATGTTTAGTCTGCAAGTACTTTGCCTAGGTAGCAAAATTTTGTGGTAGAACAGGTATAGCAGATTTTGTGATAAAGCAGATTCCTATTCATCTGGCTTGGAAGTAGGTATTTATTGTCATTAAGGTGGTTAAAGGGTTGTTTCATCTTACTGTGCTGCTCACTCATGGCATTCAGTCCAGACAGTCACCATCAGAAACAGCTGGAAACTTTGCCCATAAAACAGTCTTGTTACAGCAGAATAAGTGATGAATTCAGTAGCATGAGTGATAACTGCAGGCAGTTAATGGCCCCTCAGTGCCTTCTGTGCCCTGGAGATTCTCTGTGGTTTCATTCTGAGAGCAAAAGGAGCAAGGCTGCAAGTGCCCTTGACTTCCCACCTCAGGATCACACATGTGCCCACTTCAGAAAAAAAGAAAATAATGGAGATATATGGGGAAATCTTGCTAAGTTTGCAGATGGTCTTCATGTAAATGTAACTGAGCTTTACAATATCCATCTACTTGTATGGAAAATCACCAATAAATCTTTGATGATATTTGCTCCATACTAGAACAGCAGGGTTTTTTCTTCACCTAACTGAAGCTACTCTGTGCTGAGAAGGGTTATTTTCCTTGTCTAGTGAAATATTTGACAGATAAATAAAGTTCTACCTGTCGAGTGGTCCAACTCATGAATAATTTTCAACTGAAAGGTGATCATAAAGCAAACTTCCAAAATTGTCAGTGTGATTATGTGAAGCAGGGGGGAAATGAGTAATTTGTTGTTTGAGGTTTGGTTTCTTTGCAGTTCCACTGTCAGCAGTGAATAAATGCTTTAAAAGCTGAAGGTGTGCACATCACTTTATGAGATTTCATGGCAATAGTTTCAGCTGGCATGAAGCCCAGAACCTTTTCCTGATGTTTTGAAATGACTGTAAAGTGCAGAGAGTGTTAGGATACATGGATATATATTTATATTTATGCTTTCTATCATTCAAATGACTAAATATCAGTTTGTAAAGCAGTGTGCCTAACCTCCACATCAAAATTTGTGTATTTAAGAAAATTTGAAAAACATTATGTGATTACATATTATAGTAAAAAAAGAAGAAAAAAATTATATGATTATGTATTATAGTTTAGAAAAACATTCTAGATTGTTAATTATACTGCATAGTACAAGAAAACGTCGAGATTCTTCCTTTCACTACTTTGCAACCTACCATGAGAAATGAGTGGTTTGAAGTTTGAAAATCAAAATGCATTCACCTGGGGTTGTTTAGCCTGGAGAAAAGGAGACTCAGGGGTGACCTTATCACTCTCTGCAACTATCTGAAAGGAGGCTGTGGTCAGATGGGGGTCGGTCTTTTTCTTCAGACAGCAACCGAGAGAATGAGAGGACACAGTCTCAAGCTGCTCCAAGAGAAATATAGATTGGATATCAGGAAAAAGTTTTTCACTGAAAGAGTGATAAAGTACTGGAATTGTCTGCCCAGGGAGGTGGTGGAGTCAATGTGGTTATTGCCCTAGAGAGAGAGAGAGACAGCAAGAACAGCAACACACATGGACCTGTTTAGGGAAAAAAGGCCAACTTTATTGAATAGACAGCTTGTATTTAAAGCATGTTACACGGAGCTAGGACAGGACAGCAGCTCGTTGGACAACTGGGAAAAACATCCATGAGACCTCAGGATGTGTCCCACGGGAAAAACACCAGGTGTTAATCATTATTATGAATTCCACTTTGTTTTTCACCAGATTCCATCCTGTTGTGACCATATTATCACCCTGGAAGAATTCCTCCCTGTCTGAAGCTGCAACCAGCTTATCAGTCTGGGAATGGAGCTGAGGCAGGAGAAATCCAGGCCCAAGAAAGAATTCCCAAGCTGTAATTTCCTAGCTCTCTAATGTGTCTGTCCACAAGTCACCATCCCTGGATGTGTTTAAAAAAAGACTGGATGTGGCACTCAGTGCTATGGTTCAGTTGAGGTGTTAGGGGATGGGTTGGACTCGATGATCTTGAAGGTCTCTTCCAAGCCAGTGATTCTGTGATTCCATGGGATCCTGTGATTCACCCTACAGGGAGAAAATACGCAGTGACAGGTTACAGCACAGAAATGGGAGCAAGTAGGGGAGCAGAAATTCTCTTTTGTGCAGCAGGCAGCTGCAGTGGGCAGCAGGTGATGAGAAGGACTCTAAACTGCCCCACTTCACCTGGAAGACACAGCCTGCCTCCCAGAGCCCCAGCCTAAAGCTGGTAATGCTCAGGCTTGATGGGCACTACTAGAAAGATGCCATCAAAAGATTAATTTGACAAGGAATTGTAGTGGATTCATCCCACATTTAGAAGACAATGGAAAGTGAGAGACAATTTGAAAGAAAACTGAACAGATAGATGATGACAGCTGGCTTAAACAGGGATGGAAATTACTCAAGAGCCCATGTTCAGACCACAGGCTATACTGTGCTATAAACTACAAAGTACATTCAATATAAAACTCTTTGGAGCAAGCATTTGAGACAGACTGAAAAAGAGAGCAATCTTTTGGCATGATGGTACAGCCAAGAAAATTAATTTAATTGTAGGAAAGAAACTTCATTGAAAATGGTCAGGACGTGTCACAATGAGAGACTCAGGCGTTGCATATATGAAGATGAAAATATGGTGATCTGGGTTTCAGCTTCAGCAATATGAATATGAGAGGAAAGGCTGAGTTTGGAGGTGTTATGCAGAAAGAAACAATTAGATTTGTTCTGGATAAATAGAGACAGCTAAAAGGTAATTGACGCTCTGTTGCAATCTCAGGAAAGGGAGTGGTGATAACGCCGTCAGTCACTGCTGCAAGTTTCATTGCTATAGAAACACTCCTGAGGCCATGTTTAAACAAGTCCAAGTTATTTTTGTGTATCAATGCATTTAGCCCCTGCTTAAGAAAATGATTTGATAGTAGAATCTAAAAATAGGCCTTAGTACATTGCTACAGTACTTCCTAAACATTGAAATGGGAGAAGAAAAATAAGAGATCAAATCTGTGCCACTTTCCTGTGAGATATTTTCTTTCTACCTCTATTACTGTGACTAACCAGAATACTTCTAAGGGCCTAAACTGTGCTTAATTACTTGTTAAAAAAAAAAAAAATTAAGGGAAATGGATTTTTTTGGAGAAATGTTATGCATTGGACAGCCTTTTACAATCATGCTATGAACTAATGGTCACCATGTGCTGGTTTTAGGTGAGACTTTTGTCCTGTTTTTATAGTTTTCAGGAGACAAACTTTTCCAGTTACAGAGATTGTGCAGGGTATGTATTTTTCCACAGTGATATAATTAGTTTCAAAAATACACTCTTAGAACAAGCATTAGTTTAATTAAAAATACTTTTGGTTTTAAAACACAAATACTTTATTCATGTCCCAGCCTTTTATGTACAATCACTTACTTCCCTTCCTTCTGAGGCAAACTTGCTTGTTTAGATTCTCCTATGACTTGTATCTGCTCTTTTCACAGGTTCTCTCTTAGGACCCAGCACTGAGGCAAGGGTTTATGTGTATTGAGAAATTAAAGAGCCATTTTGACTCTGGACCACCCATCTGGAGCCCAGATCGACCCCACTGGCTCTGGGGCTGTCAACATCCTCCTTTTCAGTATTAAAAGAGTTCATGGATTAGAGTATTTGGAAACTGTGTAACATCTGAAAAGGGAAATGTGAGTGAAGTGCCTTCTTGCTTGACTGAATTAGAGAGAGATACAGTTCAGACCCTAAGGTATTTTCTGGTGACATGAGTAAAGTGACAGAAATGTGCAATGCTAATATTATGTCCAGATTTTGAAAGAGTATCACCATTTGTTCCTCTCTGCTTCCCATTTCACAGAGACAGCAAAATTATTTTTCTGGGTATTGCAGATGAATTTCCAGAATAATCCTTGGGATCTCCCCTTTTAGAAACTGCTTTCCTCCTCTTAACTTTGTTTGCTTAACCTCTCTGACTACTTTCATTACCTTACCACTTCTGATGACGGATTTTCCTGAAAGGTTTTTGGATAGTTAACATTATGGACAATGTTGGCTCCACTTTGCTTGTGTGCTGCAATGATTTGGAAGAATGCCGATATGTCAGTCATGAAAAACTCCATACTAAGAAAACTCTGGTTTCAATGTGCCTGATGGCTGGATCCCACAGAACTAAATGGAATTTTTTCCTTTATCAATAATAATATATTCTATAATGGCCTGATAGCCCTTATTTTTTGTTGCTGTACTTAGTATTGAAATACGGATCCAAATGGGGTTTTTTTGGTAATTTGGGACACTGACAAGTTTCTTACTCAGAGTATTAGCTACAAACCATTCTTTGGGCTTGTATCAAGTATATGTTGATTTCTTGAACTGGAGATTAAATTCTGACATTAATACTCTGTGCTTTAATCACTCTGTTCAAATGACCAAAGCACATCTTTCACTTTTACTGATGTTATCACCGTTTGCACTTGCATTAAGGCCAGTAATTGACTTCCTAAATATTAATATTCACAGATGTCCACTTAAACCACAAGCAGCTATACAGATCCCAGTGGTAACCAGATGACAAGATTTCCTTCTTTCCTTTCTCTCTGCTATGCATGCAGGTGATCTATGGTGTGAAGAGTCCTTCAATGTGGAAACACAATGAGTAAACAAGGTGGTGTTACAGTAAGTTTATTGCTGTGTACTGTCCTTCTTGAGTGTGAACTCACCTCCAGTTCTTCTTTGTTCTGCGTCTGTAATCCTGTAAGGAAAGGAATGGCAAACTTGAGTTTCCAGGCAGGTCAGGTGTTGCGTTTTGTAATGCACAACTGTTAAATTGTGCATTATCAGCCACGCTACAAAATGTGAATTTGATACTGCAAAGTAGTCAGAGGCTCAGCAGGAGCTGTCGATCCTGCAGGTGCAGTTGTTATTGTTGCTGCAATTGTTAGTGCAGACGCAGAGCACTGGAAATTTAAGAAGGTTCCTGCAGGGAGGAAGTGCTGAGGCTGACTTGTAACTCAGAGTCCTCTAGCAGAGGAATGCTGTGTGACTTGGAAATCCTGAGAAATCACATATTATAGATTGATGGAGTAAAAAAACCAAGAAAAGTAACAATGGAAGCGGAATCCAAACACCTGATGGAGTATCATGAGCATTACCCATATTTAGTTTAGAGCCAGAGAATGGGATAAAAATGGTCTGACATAGATGTAACTAAATGTAGAACTATGACAATCACTGGCTGAGATTACAGCTTGTTTTCCAAGCTTCCAAAGTGACCTTTTCTGTGAAAAACTGTTGCTCTTAGAAGGATAAGAAGTGGTAGTAGAAGTGCAAAGACATCAGTTTTGCTGGCTCAATTTTAAGGCTCAATATTTTAGTGAATATTTAGAGGGAGATTTGTTCAGAAGATGTGTCTGTCTCTTGAAGAAACTGTACTTATTACAGAGCTCAATATTGCCTAGTTGGCACAGTGGTTTAACTAATGCTCATGCCCAGTTTCTGATGGCTCACTGGTTGGCAGACACTGAATTTAGATTGAAAGGTCCAACAGTGTCTGCAGGCAATGACACAGACACTCAGCAGGAGGGGGCTCAGAGAGGGGCTGGGCTGGACTCCAGCTCCAGCCCTGCAGCCCACATAGGCACAGCCAACCCTGTGTCTGAGAGAAAAGTCAAGCTTAAACAATGTAAAATAAGGGGTCAATATAGCCTTTAATAATGGGGTTAGAGATTGGTTAGGTGTGGCTTGTAACCAGCCTAAAATTTAAGGGAAAATTAAGTCTCTTAATTACCTGTAGTTTGAAGGATTTTCACTTTCCTGTAAGTTCAACATATATTCTTTAAAAATACATTCCCCTAAGCTTGAACTCAAATAGATAGACAAGGGAAAAAATGAAAATTCACAAGGGAAATTAGTTCTAATGGTAAATTTGGTCACTACTTTTTCCAGTAATACAAATTACAGAATGTAGACGATATATGAACATAAAGCGGGCAAATTAATTTGGAGAGGAAATTGAGAAGAATATAAATGAAGTCTATTATGTATATGAGTGCTGAGACATTATGATTAAGCAATGAATTTTATTAGTAATATAATTTTGTCTGGAAGGGTAAAATGGTAAATCCATTTCAGATTTTCCACAGAATTTGTAGTAGTGGACCATATCTGCACTAATGGTGAGAGTTGTGGTCCAAGCATTGACCTGGCACGCTGTGCAGTGACATTAAGACCAGAAATAAATCATATGAAAGGAGATAAATATTTCAGTATATACCTTAGTGATTTCTCACTTTTACCAGGACTGTTTAGATCTTTGACACTAATGTCAGCCACCATTACTGCTGTTGTCTGACAAAGAAGAATTTTGACCAATGCAAGTAGATTGGCTAAGATGTAATGGAAGGTCATAAATAAAAAACATAGTCAGTTGGGAATGAATATTTTAGTGTGATTGATGAGGGTTTTTTTCTTAATTCTGATTTTTGTGTATAAAGCTATTGTGTCAGATGTTTTGATATTGCATATTACCAACCTTGAGCTTGACTTTACAGCTGAAACCCTGAAAATATTGCTCTCCTTCTTTTCATTCTTCAACGTTCATTGCTTCAACATTCTTTTTAGATATAGCTTTGTTGTACAAGTCAAAGGTGTGACTAGACCTATAGGATTTGTTGCTCAAGTGAATGCTGATACAACTCTGTGCAGTGTTGGTGATAAGAATGTGATATCTAAATGTTTTTCCCAGTATCCCAGATAGGTTTTGAAGCCCAGAACAAACATGATGCTGAACAGTTATGGACGCTCACCAGCTGGTTAATTATATCTGGATGTCATGCAGCCAAGGTTTGATGGAATATAGACAGAACTCTAGGAAGAAAATGGCAATTATGTCTCTAAATCCTTGTTTGCCAAGAGGTTGATGTGGCTGCCAGCTGAAGCCAATTTCATATGCTTACATCATTCAAATGCTCTCCATTGATGAAATTGTGGAATGAATTGCTGCCTGTAAGACAGAACTTTAGCTGCAGCTTTTGACTGTGTGGAGTAAACAGCTCCCACTGACATGAAACAATTCATATATTCTCTGCAATTGCAATGGGGAGTTTGTCCAGACAAGGTGGTCCTTCAATAGTGCTTCCCCTGCACACTGCTGGCTGCTCCTCTGCCAGGGCCTCCTGCATGGAAATACCAATGGCTCAGAGAGGTGGCAGAAGATTTTCAGATTGACATGGATTTGCCCCTTTTGATATTGTTGTATGCCTTTCCTTATGTCTTTCCTTGAAAGAACGTGCATGATGATCCTCTTGAAATTACACCTTGATGTTTTCAGAGTCTAAGCCTTTTAGTATCAGAAAGTATTGTCTGACTTGTTCAGTGCAGTGTGGGAAGTGGGTGAGGGTTGGAATAATCTCTTCAGTTGCACTTAAAAAAATCAGCATTTCATGTGAGTATTATGGACTGTTTGTTTTGAGAATTCTGAGGATTAAACTTAGTACATAAGCCATGAATAGGCTAAATCAGTCCAGCATAAGTGGCATGAAATAAAAAGATGCTTTGCTATTTTAGGCCCAGGATGTCCAACAGGGATTACTACCTAACCTGTTGTAATCTTCTCAGTGATAAACACACCGCTTTTTTGCAACACAAGGGAAAAACTGTCTTAATATTGACTGAAAATTCAGCTAAAAATGGAATTAAATCATTAGCAGCAAGAAAAATCACTTACTTTCATGAAAAGACAATTTTTGGTGCCTGGAACAGGCACTAACAGCATATCCCCAAATTCTTAAAGTCCTAGGGGCAGAGCATGTGCTTCAATTGTGTCATTCAGCTGGTGGACAGAAGAAGGGTTTAGCTGGATGTGCTTTGCTGTGCACCTCTTTGTCACACCACACAGTGCCTCTGAAAACCTATAATACATGAAAGAAAAGTAAATAAATGCAAAAAAAATAGCTTTGTCTCTTTTGTATTCTATTTCCAACCTCATAGTCCTATATTCTGCCATATGAGCATCACAGGAATAACATTTTTTTCCCTCCTGAGTAAGTTTTCCATGGAAGTTACTGATTTGCAGTAGGTAGAATGATAATATTTTATATATAGATATATAAAATACATATCTGCATAAAAGATATTTTCAAGAAGGTAAAGATGTGGAATTATATTCTTAAATGGGCCAGTAGCTCCTTTCATTATGGCAGTGCTTACTATAATAGAAAGCTTCCCAGCTTCCTGGGGAGGTCTTTTTCTTTGTTCTAATTGTGGCCACTGAGCTGCCCTGACAACTTGCTTTTAGGTGATCTAAAATTTGCACACTGTCTGATTCAGTGGCTCAGTACTTTTGACAAATGGGTCAGAAATTCTTTCTGTGTATTTGTGTCATTTTCTCATTCCAAGTTTCAGGACACTACCTTGCTGCTTTAGAGAAATATTAAGATGTATTCATTATGGCTGGCAAAGTGTACCAAAGGCTTCAGTGTAAAGTACAAAAGCTGCTGCTAAACTTACAAAGGTGACCAATAGGAGCATAAATGTCAGTACTTTCATAGAAAAAAAGTGTCTTCACTTTCTTTTTTTTATCCCTTTGGCTTCAGAGATTGCTTTTATTTTTTTTTTCCTTCTAAAGTTGTAGAGTTTGATTCAAAGATTGTTTAGAATTCCTACTGCCAAAGGCTATGTTATAAATAATTCTTCCTTCATTAGCTATTTTAAAGTTTAATAGTTGGAATGGATCTATGGAATGTATTTCAAAGGTTTGATAGTGGTAATGGGTCTATGGAATGTATTTCAAAGTTGCATATGAAGTTCTTCAGCAAAGAGTGAAAAATGCACATGCAATTTAAAATTCCTAATGAGGCAATGATTTCTTGAATTATACTTTGAAACCTGGATAATATTATCATTTTAAAACATATTTTAGTATTTTAATCTACATTCTCAACCTATTATTGAAAATAAGAGAAAAAATTCTTGGGGAAAAATATTTTAAAAATGAGCTTTCGAAAGCAAAAGGTTCAATGTGTGCAAAGGGACGCTAAATTCCATCAATTATTGCCCAAAATATTTGAAATGTCATATTTTCTGTCCTTTCAGAAAGAAAGAGAAGGAATGAATTTATGCTACCTGAGTAGCTGGGCTGCACTTTAACACTGCACTTGTTCAACACAGCATCAAGGCCAGAGGACTTAGGCAGCAGCAGAACTTCTCTTACCCCTGAATCTTTAACCAATGTCATTTCTTACCAAAGCCTCTGCTCTGAATCATGACAGATTATAAAAACAACCATCTGATATTTGCATCTGCATGGATGGTGTCCCCATAAAATTCTCAGGTTAACATCAAAACCATACATGATCCTGATGCTAACTTTAGGGGGGGCCAATTTTTTTTCTCTTCAATATCAAGCAATGTTATAAAACTTCATAAAACTTTTTTTGCTGTTTGTAGTAGACCTGTCATTTGAATGATGATCTTAAACCAGAAATATTTCTGTCAAAAGATGATCCTGCATTGCCTGATAAAGTTAAAATCTGAGATCAAGCACTTTCTGATTTCAACTCTTTCCTCTATAAACACAGACATTTAATCTCATTAAGTCTTTTATCTTACTGAGAGAATATGAACTTGAAAGAGACAAACTTCAACCCCTGTGGAAATCCAACAATTTTCTTCTTAAATTGTGAGGGTCTTCCTATTTAATCTTGAAGGTATGCCTTTGAGAAATTGAAAAAGAGAAAGCATGAACACAAAAATTACTCCCACTGGCTGGGAGAGAAGATGGATATATGCATGGCAGAGGAGGGGAAAGGACAGAAGCACTGGACAGAGTGTTCATAGCTTTGGGAATTTCTGGAGAGTGATTTATTCAACCAGACTTTCAGACCTAGCATTCCAACAGATGTTGTGTTTATTTATAGATCAGGCACTGCAGACGAGGTAATTAATCAGGGGGAGTCAGAAGTCAGACTTTCAGTTCATGCAAACGAATACCCTGAACCACTGCAGCATCACCTTATGTAGTTGTGGGGAAGGATAGAGTTTGACAGGATGGTCTCACAGATATGTGTATCTAGCAGAAAGATCTTTGAATGTAGAATCTGAAGAAGGAATAGAAATGAAAGCAAGTTTTGATACAGAAGAAAAGAATTGCTGAACCAGTCTTACTGGATAACTAAGAAGTCAAAGGCTGTGTTAGTATGTGAGTTGGAAGGGGTTTTTATGGCTCAGGGCAAAGGATAAATCCACCTCAAACAGAAGATGTTTTCACCAAGCAAAATGATTCTACAGGCAAACAAGATTGCTGATGTTGCAAGTAGAAAAAATGTCTCAGAATTTTGCACTGCAAGAAAACTGGAAAACAACTTCTAGCTTAAAATGTAACATACCCTTTGTGATTGGAAAATAGTAACATGAATATGGTAATGTTAGTAGTTAGGATAGGCTATAGGTAATAGTAAAGGTATTGATTGGTTGTTATGGATTAAAAGAAAAGTATAGAATGTATTGTAACCAGAACCAGAGTTGGCTTCAGACAAACCCACAGCTGTGGCTGACAGGCTGCGGGCTGGGCTCTTGTCACCCATGACCTGTGAATTGTTCTATCATCTGGATACAATAAACAGTATTTTAAAGAGCCATCTGGACTCTCTCATCCCTCGTTTTGGCTCTTACATGTAGTGATAAGTGCAAAGCATGATCAGGAGAAAACCTTGCATCCCTGCAGCCTGACGTGTGCAGGGAGAGAAGATGCTCATCTGTCTCCTTTTCTGTCTTTATGGCATTCAGCAGATACTCCTCACTGGTGCCCTTGCTGTGTCAGGTACAGGGCAGAGAAGGTGGGCTCCTGTCAATTCCAGCACTCCAGACATGATTGGAGCACAACTCTCCTGCTCTAACTCCCATTTACTCTAGTGCGGTGTTTACTTAACAAGAAATTCACAGCTGTTCTAGAAAAGGGGACACAAATGAAGTGTGTGGATAATATTTAAGTGGTGCTTCCAAGGTTGATGTTTGTGCCTTTTGCAACCTTCAGGCACCAGACAAACTGTGTGCTTTGCCTACAGTCTTAGTGCCCCAGTCATTGCAGCCTTTCTGTCCTGTTGTTTAGGTTTCTTTCATGGACTACAGAAATGAGGAAAGAATGAATTTCATACATAACTTGAGATACATAACTTGTCTTGTCCAGCCATGGTCTTGGAATGTGATTTCCAGGATCTGGTGCTGTAGTGGCTGCAGTTTAGACATCACTATAGGGACTGACCTACTGAGGAAGAGTGAAGACCAAATGGACAAATATGACTTAGAATGCTTCACCACTCTATTCTGCAATAAAAGCCCACAGAGTATTGGGTTTTATCTTTGAAACCTTAGAATGCAAGATACTAGGCAGAAATCTTTCTGACATATAGATGCCTAACCTCTCAATGCTCATTTAGTTTTTCAATCATAATTTGTGTACAACATATCCTATTACCCTGTGTTAATGAACACTAAATTATATTAATTTATGCTACTTGCAGCTCTTTAAGAAGAAAGAATTTATGAATGTAAAGCAGAAGTTTGTCTCTCTTCCCTCTCCCAGTCTCTCTAAGCCTCATATGTGTTAGCTTTGCTACCTTCAACAGGAAAAAGACAGTGTGATAAGAGAAACTACTCTAAGACTGAAATATCTACATTCTTCTCTGTAAGTTCTGTGTACATCTGTTTATTCTCTGTTAAAAGAAAAGTCAGAATGTGAAATCCTCCTCTGTCTATGACAGTGTTGACAAAGGTAGTCAGTACAAAGATAAGGAATATTTCTAATGCCTAAATGATGCCTTTATGATGCCACATCACTATGATAGTGATGTACAAATAATTACTTAATCTCATCTTTAGGCTTTTGTTTCTGACTGTAATTTTTTGATCAATTATGTTAGATGGACAATGCTTCTTGGTCTATTCACACAGAGTGCATTGAGTTTTCTCATCCATCTTTCCTAAAACAATAAGGAGGAGTCCAAATTTTGGCTGTAGCCATTTTGCTTCCATTACCAGATCATTCTTTGATCTCTTTGCAGATACTTCTGAGAGAAGTCACTAGGAATAATACAAGTACTTTTTATGACAATAAAAATTACTCAAGAGGAATGTTTCACAAATGATTTGTAATTATCAGTTAATAAAGACAGATAATAGTCCATACATAAGTTTTGTAATAAAAGATGCAATGCTCAGTTTTAGAAATCAGTAAATTTCTTAATGTTTTTCCTGAAGTTTTTTTCTCCTTAAATGAACTTTTTTTTTCCTAGCAGATAAACTAGAACTGACAGCAACCAATTCTCTATTTTATGACTCATGGATACTAAGTTACCAACAATTCAAATGCTGTTAAATAACATTTATATAAAATCTTTCATCCAAGGATTTCCAAATGCCTTATAGTGATCAAGATTCAGCTGTCTTCCCCAGGTTCAGTGCCAAATGCAGATAAATATTTCTATCATTCTGCATCAGCTTTTTCTTATTACAGCACATTTTCCTGTCTTGCTTTCTAAGCTGCTGAGTAAAGAAGTAGATCCCAATGAGTGAATTTGGGTGTGTAGAAGCTGCCCTTTCCTGCCTGATGTATCATTAAACACAGATGTAATTGGCAGGAAGTTAGTAAATGGCTATCCATGATTTGATGACATAATCATAAGATGTTATAACTGGATGGTTGCTTCAGGCCATTTGATTATGTTGGGGTGTAAACCACCCACCTTGAGGTTTGTGCTTCTCTCTATCCCTGTGGCAGCACACCTGTGCTCACACCATCACTTCCTCTTTCAGGTGTATTAGAGACATTGTGAACTTTGTGGCTGCTGGAAATTTTGTACATTCAGACATGGATCTGTCATTTAAGAAAACATCCCCTTATTAAACAGTGAACTTCCTTTATCATCTTAAAACCCTCTAAAATGTGTCAGTTGTAGGTGAGTTGATAAATAGTGTGCTTACTTCTTGGTGCTTGAAAAGGTGCACTGAGCATGTTTTATCTCTGTTGTACAAGTATAGAACAGAGCAGGAACAAACTAATGCATTGAGTTTGACAGTCATCTTTTCTGACAAATAATTTGAAACTGCAGGCAATAATTTGTCATGGTAGGTTTTCTATGCATCATACGTGCATGTGAAAGTATGAAAATAAAAATGTAATCATTAGGCAGAGGAACTTGATTTGAATAACTATCTAGGCAAAAAAAATTGTAATATTTAAAAAGTCTTTCTCATTTAATTTGTTTTCAGACTTTCAGTTTGTATTAGGCATCCAACTGTGAAAAAGGAATGTGCTTTCTTTTTATTTAACCAGAGTGCCTGGTTTTAATTTTCCTACAGTTTTCTGAAGGAGATTCATTAACTGCAGGTTAAAAGGATTTTCTGTGGCTGCAGTTCCTATTTTAACAAAAACTGCTGAAAAACTGTGTTTCCTGCGTTTGGAAGAGCTCCTGAGTTCACTGGATTTGGGGTCAGTCCCCAGGGTAGCCACAGAAATGGTGACACATGGTAGTCACTAGTACCTTGAATGAATAGCAGTACCAGGGCTGAAGTTGCTTCTGGAGGGGATCATGAGACTCCAGGGCTGTCAGACAGACACAGAGATCTCTGTGCTCCCACAGAAAGTGATCCTTCACATCCCCCACTGCAATCTTCCTACTCAGCACCTGTAGGAACATGATGTTACCAGAACACTGCAGAAACTGCAGTGAGGTGCAGAACACTGCAGGAAAAATGGAGCCTAATAGCAGTAACACAAGACCTAGATGCATTCCCTGTCAAAAGTAAATCAATTGGTGACATTAGCAGGTTATTAAAATGCTCAGCCTCTCGTTCTTTTTTGGCTTATGAACATATCAGCACAATCCATATTGTTTCTTGCCATGAAATACCTAGACTTCTGCAGTTGTCTTCAATAGAGTTCTTGCTCACTTTTTTAGGTAGAATACAGCTGTGATGCAGAAGTGATACCTTGATAATTGAATAATGAACATTGAAATGTATCTAAACTAGAAAAACTTTGAGAGCATTTGTATGGATATCACTTTATGATTAATTCATAGGATGGAAATGAAGGTACAAAGATAGAACATTACCTCATTAAGAAATGAAAGCCAAAAAGCCTAAATGAGTAATACTGCTTCTAAAAATGTAACTCATTAATCTTTGCTCTGCCAGAAACACGTATGGTCTGGTACACATGCATATTTCCTGTGGACCCATTCAAGTCAACAGTGACTGTAACTCAGAGAGTTGTGTTGGGTGCTGAAAATATGGACTGGTTAGGGAGAGAGAAGTAGAAGAATGTGCAGTAGGTACCAACAAACCCATCTAGCACACATTTCCTATCACTGCAAGCAGAATGTTTGCACTTGTGTGAGAGGAATGGAACTGTAGGCTCAGCTCAGCCTATGACTTTAAACCTCCTAAACGATACATTTCACCCTCATGTCTAAACAATAGAAGGTGTGTGCATTTGATTAGTGTAAATTGAGGGAGTAAATGAGAGAGGAAGAAAACTGTGTTTTAATTTTTTTTTTTTGTAGTAATTTCTGAAACCTGTTTGTGAAAAATTGTTTCATCTGAGGGAAGGCAATAGTGTTAAAGTCTTTCTTCCTTTGCCAGATCTTAATGCCAATAAACCCAAATATTTTGTCCTTACACTACACTGTTTTTCATAACTAGCTTTTTTGTGGATCCCTTCTTTAAATAGTCCATAGACCACTGCGAAGAAGGACTGCAAACTGAAATCCAGTAAATACAGTTTCTTCATATCAAATAGTTTGAAATTATTCTTTAAGATTATTCCATTCTAGGTTTTAACACAATAATACAAGTTTTCCTTGGCTTCATAGTATTAAATCTGATATTTATTTCTATTCTAAAAAGCAAAACACATTACATAGTAATAACATATCTCCTTTGTCTCAGGAATCCAAACAAACATTGTTCTCATTTCAGGACTGTGCATTATCAGCAGATTTATATTGAATAAAAAATATTTGTAAGAGTGTTCAATATTCACATATGTTATTTATATACACAGAATAAAATTATAGGAACTCTGCATTTGTAACCTAGAAGGATAGTTAAACATGACTCATTCTGTAATTAAACTGAGGGAATATCTGCTAAAAAATTCGATTTATTTAGTATTGACTGAGGTTTTGCCCTCTTTTATGGTATGTTCTTTCTAGGATTCTTTGAGAGTGACTCCCAGACATTCAGAGGAAAATGGTCATGTCCCATGTTAAGAGACTAATTGTAAAAAAAGGGAAAAATTCTCATGACTATAAATATAATAACCCTTTCATTTCATTGGATGGCAGTTGTTTTCAATCTTTTTTTGTCCCAACCTTTTCTTTTTAAGAATGGTGTAATCCAGTGGAGGGATGGAGGAGATTATATTTTTCTTATGTAGTCTAAGTTTCAGCTTTTCAGTGATGAATGGCTGCCGTGCTCTTGAGTGAACTGTGGAAGAAGCATTTATTCACAGAAATTCCTCCTTTGGGATTCTTTGTGGTTCTAGAGGTCTGGTGCACATCCTGTTCCAAGAATAGAAAATCAAATGAGCAGAACTAGAGCAGGTGAAGCTGGCAAGCAGCAGTGAGTGGGCAGGAGAGCAGATTCAGCCTCTACTCTGATCCACCTGTGGCCAGCTCAGGTGGCTGAGAGTGGCCCTGCTGCACCCAGATCAAAACAAATGTCCATGGGTAACTTGTCAACAGAATTTTATAGAAGAACTATGCTTTGTGCCTTTTAAAAGTATACCTGTGTTCTGGAGCTAGTAATACCTGCTGTCAAAAGTAAGAAAAATTCCCACTTTCTCATTAAGAAAAGACATTTTTGTGACTAGATCTTTACAGTTGCAGTTGATTCTAGTTAGAAACTTATAACATGTAGAATTACTATTTCATTTTTCTCTTGGAATAGCACATTGTAATCCCCTGGCAACCTCATTTTCAGGCTGAGGACTGCATATGCTAATGCTGAGCTTTATTTGAATGGAAATGCTCTTAATTTTCCCATATGAACAGTAGTGTTTGAAACTCTGAGACTGGAAAAATTGCAGAGAAATCTGGAAAAATTCTGCCTGGGAAGGACTGCACAGTGTCTTAAATGTGTTTAAGATATCAAAATGTGTATGCATTCTTCTAAAATAAGAATTTTCTGTCTCATCTGCACAAAGTAACTATATTTATAGGTACTGCAAGGAATTGTTAGTCGACTTCAGTTAAGCAGTATTATTAACAAAGTGTAAAAGATGGAGAGTTCTTAGCCCAGAATTAAAAGACATTAAATATCTGTCAGCCTTGTTGAGCTGCAGGTATATCAGAAACCTTTTGTGTTGGGATTCTTGGATTATTTCAACCTGTCTAACAAAACTCCTGTGATCACCAGCAGCTGCTGAAGCATCTGGTCTTCTGTGGAGTTTTTGAATTGAGACTTTGGGCTGCTGTACAAAGGGTGCATCTTTCACCATCTGCTCTCTTTCCTCTGCACTTTTGGTGTTGCACAAACTGTTTTGAAAGAGAAGGAGGTAGTAGGAGAAATGTATTGCTTCCCATTGAAGAGTTGTGGCCCTTTATGTAATTAAGAATAACAAAATACAAGAATTCATTCATAACTTCTGTCCAGACCCAGGTCATGAAGGTAAATCTATTTGTATCACGTGCTTCCCAGCAAAATCATCTGTTCAGATTTCTATTGCTGATTTGAATGGTATAATGAATGCTTGGTCTGAATACTATGTAGGACAACTACCAGGTAATGCTTCATCCTTCTGCGTGCATGGAGCCAATTATGCCTAATGGATTATGAGATGAAGGGCTTATTGCAGTTCTTTTGCAGAAGCATTGAAGAATGGATTTATCTTTGTTTGCCTTCAAAGTGTTAGTAGCTCCCAGGGTTATATGGTGAACAGCTGTTTAAAAAAAAAAAAAACAGCAAAGAGGAAAGCTGTGCTGGATGAAATCTGCCTTATTTTTAGCATTCCAGGAAATCATACAATGATTTTGACTGAAAATAATCCTAATCCACATACCATATAGGGAATTGTTTCTATTATTTACAAATGGCATTATATTTTTCAAAGACAAATTTTGAAAACTAGTACTTCACATCAAGAGTTGTACCATAGTGAAGAGGTTTTACCCTGAGGTTGTTCTGATTTCCAGTCTTTGAGGTGACTGAGCTGTGTAGTGATACAGCTTTTAACCTGCTTTGTGCAAATGGACAGCATCTATTGCATGCTCTGGCTCCCTTAGAAACTGCCACCTGCAGAAATGTCTATGGCTAGTTCTGTTTTTCACACAGTGTGCATGCTGAAGTAAAAGTTCCAAAAATATGAATGCTTTATGTATAACATACTCTCTTTTTTTCTACATAAGTGAATCTGAACTATTGCTAGAAATAGGATAAAAAAGTGGCAGGTGTGCTCTGGGGAGCAGGGGCTGAACACATGCTTTTACACTTTCTAAAGTACAAAAGGGGTGTTTTTTCTGCTTAATCTTTTTTTTCTTCTTGCTATTATTGCTACACTGCCCTAGGTAGATAATGGCATTCACTGATCACTTTAGGGAACTGCTTTGCAGTTTTGCACTTTCTGGTTCATAGCAGCAGCAGTTTAGCAATTTTTCCATAAAAACACTGTGTCTGTACACACAAACACACACATACACTCATATATACACATACATTTAAAAAAAAATTATATGTATGTATGTATATGATGCCTGTCTCAGCTATTGCAACTGCATACCACAGCACTGGTGAAAAGTGCAATTTCCATTAGAAGTATTAACTAGGATATAAATAGATACTAAAACAGTAGAAAAATTAAATGCTAGGGAAGACCCAAGGAAAGTTAATGGAAATATTCACTTGAAAGGGAATATTTTCTGTTCAGAATTCCAGAGAGCTTGAGGTGAGGTGTTTTCAGCAGTGAATTGGGTTGTTATCTGGTTTAATATAGCATAATCAACAGATTTGAAGCTTCTCTGGTTTATTCAGCCTCTTCAGCCTTTAGAAATCATTCACTAGTGAAATTGGAATTTTTATGCAATTTAGAGTCATTCTTGACTGACAAGGTAAATGCTTACTTCATGAAGGGGCAGTCATTAAAACTCATTTCTCCTTGGGAGTATAAGTGGTTTTTTAATGAACATTTGATGCATTTGACCCCTTCATAAGTGGATGCTAGCAGCTTTCTTTGACATAGATTTTTTGAAGGTTTCCATTTCAGTGACCATGGATTTCATTTTTTTATTCCTCCTTTACATGTGCAAACCATTCTCACGTGGCAGTACTTTCACAAATGAGAATAGGATCCATAGGTGGCAGGATCTTAAAGTGCTTCACTTGTGGGAGGCCTTACACTTGTAGCTCAACATATTCCATAAAAGATTCGTTGGGAAGCACATGAACAGGTTCTTAAGTGCAGAAAAAACGTTCCATTTGGCAGATGTGTAACAGGGCACTAATTCAAAACAAGGTAAACCTCTGCAACAACTCCCTGTAAAACCATCACCATGTGGTATTTCTAAGTAACTAAAGTGAGGAACTGCTCCTCTATTGTTACCAGTTTCTGTGAGTCTTTCTTGACTAGAAAATTGAAAATAGAGATGGCTTCTTTGCTTACTTTCCTCTACAAAAGTTGCTATAGCATAACAGTAATGATGTATCCTACCAGATTTGGAAATCAGTAGGTAAAAAGAGATAGGAGCCTGTTGCAGGAGGCTGTTGGATGGAGCCCTTTGTGGTTATAAAATACCTGGGAAATTGGATCAGACTTTTAAAAGTATAAATCATGACTGTGTATGGAACTTTTCCAACAACAGAAGTTATATATGGGATATGGCTATGCACTTCCTAGAGGAAAGAAACACTTTGTCTCTCTTTAAAACAAGCCTAGACTAGGAAAAGTCATCTCACTTTTACTTCTTTTTTTTTTTTTTTTCCTTTTTTCTGAACACTTCATTCTTTTGACACCAACTGCACGCTACCTTCTGTTAACCCAGTTCTATTTTAGTAAGAAATATCTGAACCAGGAATTCTGTCTGGTACTTGCACAAAACGCAATATATTGAATATTCTAAAAATGAACTTAGAACCATTTGACATCCTGGATGCTGTGCCAGATCTTCCTAAATGTAACACTGGAATGAAGCATATGACCCTTGAGGTAGTACACCAGTAATAGAAGAAATGTAACAAGTTGCTTGTTATGTATGGTAAGATATTTTGAAATACCCAGCAGGATGTAGATAAAGGAGATGTATTGAACCTGTAAGTCTGATCTCTATGGGGAAAAAAAAAAAAGGAATAAATCCAGAAAGGCCATACTCTGAGGATTAAAAAAGTCCCCAAACCCCCAGTGTGTGACACATGAAAATCAGCTTATTCTTTAAATGCTAATTAAAAATGCTGTCTGAGCACAGAACTGGCTGCTAGAGAACACTAGGAATGGCAGAGTTAATTTGTTTTTATACTTACTGCCATGTAGAAAATGTTGTTATGGAAACCAAATATATGTTATTTCTTAAATAAATATTCTCTCAAGGCCTCTAACACAGAGGAAAGGAATTGAAGCTATTAGTGTTATTGTTGCTGTTGGCTCTCTGAAATCCCAAAACTGGGATTGTAATTGAAAATCCAAAGACTTTGGCTTCCTGGTTTTATAGAAAAATGTAGAAAGCCATTGTTATCTCATTTTAAACACTATGAACAACTGGGAATGGCTCTCCAAGATCCCTGTGATGAAAGCATCTCAAGGTTTTTCCTGGTTTGGGAAGCCTGCAAGCCAAGAATAATTTATGTTGAAATTCACCAAGTAAATTTTCCATATAATTTTGGTGTCTCTCAGATGTTTCCTAAATCCAGCTTGATATAGAGTGATGCTGAATAGGTTTTCTGGATGCATCTGGACCCTTATGCTCATTGAAAGAATCCATGCTTGGTTTGTAGGCTTTTTGCCTTTTATCCTGTACAAACTCATCAGTCTCCAGAATTCAGACTGAGCATTTAGGACATTTTCTAGAGAAAATTTGCTACTATAGAAATTTTTCATATGTATCTATCATGGTACATGAGTAACTATGATGGAAAGGGGAAACCTGAAGGACGTTTCTGATCTTCTGATGCTGTAAATAGTGGATGAGAAAGGTCTGGTGACAATCAAGGCTTGGTCTGGGACTTATTTCCAGGCAGTGACACTGGGGAAGCGTGACTGATGATTGAACTTATCACAAAGACTGGACTTGTCACTTGAAATTGTCAAGGCCAAATTGGTTCTCTCAGAATTCTTTGGTTTATTCATTATGGAGATGGAGAGGCCAGTCAGGATGTATGACTTACATTAGTCCTTCCTGGGAACAGGTTTCATGGCCTCAAATCTGTTCCATTTTGCTTTCTTTCATGAGCCATCAGCAGCAAAGAATTATTTATTTTGCTATTATGTGCTAGGAAAACTCATTTAGAGAGTGAATGCATCGGAATCTGAAGCCTTGTATAGGTATCTGTAATATCAGGAAAAAAAATCATAATGTATTTTTTATGATGCATAAATTGATTTTGGATATCCTGCATTCATGGAAACAAAACTCAGAATGAAACTGTCAGGAGCTGTCAATATGTTTTGCAGAGTTATATTAAAACCAGCAGCTGTAATCCTTAAATTATTAGAGGAATATCCTTTAGAAGCAGGGAGAAAACACTTCATCTGTATTATCCCTGCAGTGACAAAAATGTTATTGGAATTCCATCTCTAGTTCCAGATATCAAAAATTAAAGCAAAGCATTACAAAGGATGCAGGAAAGAGATGTGAAAAACCCAAAAGCTGTGGAAAATATGGCTTCTAATAGATGAAATTTGTTCAGTGACTTTTGGGGGGAAAGATTGAGAGGCCAGTGTAACTTTGTTAAAGTCTCCCTACTGAGAAGGGCTGAAATCTGTCAATGTATGTATATTTTTTTTTATTTTATATATTTTTTAATTTTACTTTTGAGCTCCAGCCTTAGCTGGGTACTTATAACCTAGTATATTACAGCACATTGCAGGAAGTAGTTGAGTCTTTTTAATCAACAATTGTCTGACTCCCATGCCAACAAAAATTCAGTGCCTTATATAATACATTAAGTTTGAGCAGTCTTTAGGTTCTTGGCAAAAAGGTGGAATATTAAGAATATTTTAAGCATAAGAAGCCTGTGTTACTTGCTTCTTTCATAAAAAGCATTTTTTTACCATATGGTAATATTTCAGTAGAATCAGAAGTGTGTATAGGCTGTCTCAGAACTCATTGCCAGATGTTTTGTATTATCCATGTAAACCTTTGTAGACGTTTCCTTGAAGTGCAATTGTGGTGTTAGTTTGTTTGTATTCAACTTGTAGAGTAGTAGGCCAAAACTGTACATAGAAGGGAAGTAATTTCTCTGATTTTTTTACACTGATCTAGTCAGTCATAACATGCTCTGCTTTAAAAGTCTCTTTGTATTTGTTCCAATTCCCATTATATAAGTTTCTGCTATAATTTTTAGGGACAATGAAAGTGTTGATTATAGGGGTATTTTCAAGTTCAATAAACATTAATATTATTCCACATGTGAAAAACTAATACAAAAATGAAATCCAGCAAACAAGAATGTAAATATGAGAGTGAGTTCATGCTTCAAGAGTATATAAGCAAAACCATATCATCTCTGATTTGTCAAGCATAACTGAGTCCCTCAGGGTGATTATGCTTGGCCAGTCAATCTGGTGAATGTGCAGAAATACTGACAAAAACATCTGAAATAACTGGTCTTGTTTTGGTAAGGTTTTGGGTATTCTTTTTTTTTTTTTTTTCTCTTCAGTTAGTGCTGGTAACAATCTATCAAATCTGACTAATTTAAAGTTGCAACTTGTATTAAAACAGCTTTCCCTTAGCTTTAGATACCAGATCACTTCTGTTCCTGCATTAAATTTCTGCAATGATTTTTCTTTTAGGAAATTGTTTTGACTGTTACCCATCAGCTTGCAATTTTGCAAAATGGGATGTCACATCTTCAAACAAGCTTTACTCTGTAAAACTGTTTCCAGATTCATATTTTAGAACCTTTTATTCATCTTTAACTCTTGAATGACCTCTGTCAGCTGCCACTCTCAGCTAGGGATTGCTGTGCTTGACAGTAGCTGTCAGTTCTGAGGAGATGCAAATTCCTGTCCCATATTTCACAGCCTGAAAGACCCAACATGTCTTATCTGTGGAATAAATCAAGGAATAAAAACAACCACCCACATGCACAGTAAATACTATTTCTGCAGAAAATAACTTGCCCTACTTACTATCTAAAATAGTCACAAATATTTAATGGGCTGCAGGATTAAAATAGCTCGGAGTGACATTAGGATGGCATAATAAAAGGGATGGTGAAAGGTCTGTGTAGTCTGGCCTGATGAGAGGTCCCATGCACAAGAGAGGCACAAAAGTACCAGGAGATGGTTGTTGACTGATGGAAGTATCTACTCAGCTTCTTGAGAGGGGAGTACATTTTCAATGAACCCAGCTGGTTTTTAAAAGTACTTGTGAGCAGTAGAAAGGTTCCCAATACTCAAAGCCAGGTTATTGAAAGAATGGTGAGATCAAGATTCATTTTAAGTTAAGAAGTAATACTAGAAAAAGCCATGTGGCTAAATAATGTATTCATATCCTAAACCATATTTTCTGATTTCTGCAGTGAACTATAATGAAAAGTACTGTCTTTGTCCTATTTGTCAAGGATTTTTTCACAAATCTGTTGTAATTAAATAATTTGGACATTTGGTGTTGTTATACTAATTGGTGTTAATTGGTGGTTTTAAATAGGTATCTATTGTCATGGTATTTGACCAGGAAGTTCAGAATTCAGTAAATCATCAGTGAACCACATTATTTGAGAATAACTCTAAAATCCTCTCCAGGCTAACAAATTAAAGGACAGGACTGATTCAGAATTACATCATTTGCAACTGTTTTTTTTTTTTTCCTTCAGCTGAAAATGAGGGAAGATATTAGAATCCAAGACAACTCATTGGATTTAACATGGTCATAATTTTTGAAAACTTTTGAAACATAAGAACAGGTTGAAGAAGTTAGACTGGTACTTAACTGTAATGGAGGGTTTGGGACCCAACTGTATATCTTTATTGCTGGTCAGAAAACATCAACAGCCACATCAAATTTTTAACTCTCCTGAAGTGTGTGCCTGTCTCTGTGTGCCTGCATGCCCAAGTGTATATATATAAATATGTAGAGAGAGAGAAAGAATTATATTCACATATGTTCAAGTGATTAATTTATTATATATATACACACATATAAATATATCTATTCTGATTTTTTTTCTGAGTTAAGGTTCATAGGATCATTCAGTATGTTTCAATGCTGTCAAATCCCTCTGTTGGGATAGTTTCTCAGGGATGCTGGAAGGCAGAGGCAGGGCAGAAACTGCTCACAGATTCTTTCTTCATCCTTTCTGTTTTACTTATCATGGAGGAGCAGAATATGGGAGGGAATGATGAGCTGAACTCTCAACACTTCTCTCTACCATTCTAATTTTCTTCTGGTTCTTTAATCTATAGGTTTATTGTGGAATCTTGGAGAATCAGGGATGCACATTGCCACTGATAAAGTGATGAGCTTTCTTTTTCATTTACTATGTGCCTCTTGGTTTGTGTGTTTGCATAAAAATAAGGACTAATCTGGTCAAACCTCTTTTCCCATTTAGAGTCAGACAAAAGAGGAGAACCAGCTATATCTGCTGCTCTTGAGGAGTACAGTAAACATAAGAATTAATAAGGGAAACTTTATTAAAATTTGATTCCCTGGTTTATGAATAGTACCTCCTGAAAGGAAAAAGGAGCTTAAAATTCATGATACCAGAACTGAGATGTGACAGCAAGTGGAACTGCTGAGACTGGTAATGAGAAATGGCTGATACTAACAACCCACCAGGTGGTAGCTGAGTGCTAACCTTTGCTTGCATTTTCATCTTCAACCATGTAGTTTCTACCCAAGATGTAATCCTAACATCCTGAATTTCATCTCTTCAATTCCACAATAATTTATATATTTTTTAAAATTTACTTTTTTTCACTAATTATTATCTAATGAGTAAATTAAGGTATCTGTGTTGTATGTAGAGACAAGAGAGCCAGCCTTCTATCTGAGGGAACTACTTTTCATTTTCCTTAGAAATAAAAACCAAAATAATTTCAGTTCCAAACCTCAAGACACATGCTTTTCCTATGCAGACACAGTAATTTAGTGACTGGAAGGCTTATTCTGTTTAGAGAATCAGAAATATTGCAAGCTCTGTACAAAAGAAAATAAGGAGAATACTCTTTTCCTTCCATGGGATTGTTACCTGGAGGAAATTAGCCCGAAGATCTGTGGACCGAGGAAAAGATTGACATTTCTTTTTCTGTTTCTTCCTCATCACACTGAAATGACAATTCATTCAGCTTTTAAGGATGAAACTCTTAAAATCTTATAATCATAAAATCATTTCAGTTGGAAACCCTCCTGCCGTGGTAAATAGTAAAACTTTAATAGGCTGGCATTACTGACTAATAAAAAGTTGCTTTTACAGGCCAAGAATATTGAAATATAAGGCTAGCTTAATCCCAAATGAGAAATCTTCAGGCTAAGACTATTCTGCCATAAATTCACAGATCTGTCTCTCATTGATGTCAGTGGAAATTCTCTGGCAAGCTAGAATAGTAGTCCCTAAAGAATTACATGATTTAGATACCAAAGGACAACTACTAAAAGAAACATGCAACAGTTGAAATAAATTAATCAGTTCACAAACGTTAAGTACCTTTTGCACTGGTGAAATAGATGTAAATTGAATATGATATCGATTTTGAAGAAAAAATCATGACAAGATTTTTCAAAGAAACAATCTGAAGATATTTGTACAATTATATTAACTTAACTAGCAATTAAAGCATGGAAATTTAGCTGTGAAAGTGAAACAGAAGATTGCTAACTGTATAAGATACACCCAAAAGAATGGACACAGGCCTTTCTCTTCCCCCACTGATGAGTCTTTTCCCATTATCTATTTAAAACACCAATGATTGTGCATTACAACCAATATTCTCTCTCCTCCTATCTTTTCCTGATCTATTTATTAGGGTGTTGGCAAATTTCCAGCCCTCTCCAGCAGTGATAATTCATTATCTGTGTATAGAGCAGGGCACTCTATCAAGATGTGAGATTAAATTGGTGATGAGAAAATATTTTAGAATTTGTATCCAAATTGCAAATACATTTTTATATAAAGTTCATTTTGAGATGAGATTTAGACTTAATTTTATCCATCTGTAGTTCAAAGTTGAAAGGGAAATTACCATAAGTGCATCCAAATACCTTCTCTCTCCATTTTATCTTTTATCAGCTCTCACAGAGAATGCTTGTTTGAATAGAACTACTTATCAATAATGGCCAGAACAGAAAACTTTTTAATTTGTTTACAATACATTTCCTATGTTTCTCATTTTTTTAAACAGAGCATCTAAACAGATCTGTTAGAAAAGCACTTTGGAATTAATAAGATACATTCCTTTTTAATAAATCTTGACACTTTTCAAGCTTCCTGAATATATTTAGAAAAATCCAGCCTAGATATTCTTGGAGAAGGAAAAAAAAAAGAGAAAAAAAGAAAAGAAAAACCCCAATGTCTGAAGTGTTTTCTTGCCTTGTAAAAATCTGAAAAAAAAAAAGAAAACAAGTAGAAAATATTTCAGGCTAGGACCAATGATGCTACTTATAGCATGATTACTTTGGAAAATACTGAGCTGGAAAAAAATTTATATTACTGGAAAATATCTGCAGTGCTGTGAAAGGCAAATAAGAAACAAAGTTGAAGAGGAACCCCTTCTGATCTTGATTGTAGTAGTAGTGTCATTGAATAGAATCAGACTTTTACTACTGCTGCTTGTTTGGAAGAAAAAAAAATCAGTCAGCATTAAAATCAAACCGAAAACCCAAACAAACACAAGCAAATCCAAACAAATCCAAATAAACCAAAACAAACCAAAACAAAAAAACTCCATAGCAAACAAACAGTATTTAGCAGAGTTTTATAAAAATTTCCAGATACCAAACAATGGAAAATTTTCAAGAAATCACAGGACTCATTCTTGCATAAAATTCTGAGTTACATATTTCTGTAACAAATATTTAAGTGGTCGCATACCACTTTGGAATTAACATCCTTTATTATTGTGAAAAATCCTTATTCTACAAAAATATCAGAGAGTATTAGCAAAATTCAAGTTGCCTTTTAGTCAATGGCAATGTGGATATGATTGATTACTTCAATACCCAGTAAGTTAAGAAATACCTTTTGTAAGATAAAGAGCAATTGATTTCTACAACCAGAAGAGGGGTCAGTTGATACAAAAGGTTGGGTCGTGGTCCCTGTTGGAATAGAGCCTGTGGGCTCATAGCTCCCTAGGGATTTCATAGCCTAGTTAAAGAGTCACTGACCTTTAATTTGTTTAAGTTTCTGAATATTAAACTGAAATTTTCTAGTTGAACAGGAACTTCGTCTCGTACTTAATTTATTATATTTGTTCAGCTGTAATTGCTATCCTCAGCTCTGCCACCTTCTCGTGTAAGAGGTTAAAGCAAGCATCAAACCAAATGCTGGCTGCACAGACTCTTTCAAAACTCTCACAAATGCAATATAAATCTCTTCAAGAAAAGGATTCTGTTGAACAAAGGTATTATTTTGTAACCTATACAGTACATTAGAAAAATTCCTACTGCCACCTGCTAAATTTGGGGATTTGTGGCTTAGAGTGAAAAGACAGAATGAAAGTTGATCCATTTCAAGTTCTGTGATGAATGCCACGACATAAACCACACACAAATACTGTGGCACTGCCTGTTCTCTACCTTAGTACCCATATATATAATTTGTGCCATTTTGAAATTACTGCAATTTCATATAGGGTCCTGTGGCTGTGAAGAAAATTCCGGTTTCAAATAGTGCTTTTACAGCAGTGCTCTTCAGAGGTTCACATTGCCACAACTCTGTAGCAGTTCACTAAAGCAGCACTTTTTAGTGAATTACTCCAGGTGAAGATACCTCACTGTAAGCAGTGGCTCTGGAGCTTGAGTAAAACAGTTGTGTCACTTGAATCAAAATGCTGGATGTGGTGATAACATCAATGACTGTGTTTACCTGTTCAGATTATTATCTTTGAGATAATAGCTTTTTTGAAAAGACATGGACATTCACAGTTTCTCTCTGAACCAAGCAGCTGTATGTGGCACAACAGGTTTTCCTCAAGGTCAACAACAGTTTCCAGCCTACTAGTAAATTCAATGTACTTGAGCAGTGAAGGTGATATTTCTAAAATTATTTGACAGTTTCGTGCAATAACACTAAAACTGAATTCTGATTCAGTCATTGAATTGCCCTTGTGTTTCTTATATTGCATTAGATTTCTGTTGCAGAGCCTGAAGAATCCGTCACACTTTGACAAAGCTACAAGTCTGTGGCAGATACTGATTAAAATAAATAGACCCTCATAACTAAAGCCTGCACAATTTTTCATAGTAAGGCGTTCTCTGCTGATTTATTGGAGACTTAATCATTGTGTTTACAATGGCAAACTTAAGATGTTTGCAATAATGTGGTTAGTGAAAATCATCAACTGCATTAAATAACATTATTTTAAAAATCAGTCGTTAGTAAGGAAGATCTCTTGTTCTGTTACTGACTGGAACTAATCGAGGAAATGTTTATAACAAGCTCTTATCCTTATGGCTGTTTCTAAGAATGCTGGAAAGGTTCATAAAGCTTTTGAGGTAAACATTTCAGATGACTCTTTTGAGAGCTATTGTTGAATGTACATCACTTCTGCTGGTTAACCCAAGGCAACTGTCACTGTTTTTATTCCAGTTCAGTTGATCACAGGCTGAAATGACTCATGTTTTTGTCTATCTTTAAAATGTGTTTAGTGCATTGAGAAAGACATATGGAACACCAAATCAAAAAAGAGAGAAATATATTTTGAACTGTACCATTATATCTCAAATATTTTCCTATTATGAAATCAAAAAAGAAGGATCTAGTTATATAAATATATTTATGTGTAGTTTTTATCACCTGCTGAAGAAATGGCAGCACATGATGAAATTAAAGAGCCACATGTTGTCTTGGTTTAATTTGAATTTCCCGACCAATTATGTCATAGTTTTGATTTGCCAATTTAAATATATTAATTTTTCTGTTGTGAGACAGAACCCGGAGCAAAAGAGCAAGGCAGGCCTAAAACTTAAAAGGGTATAAAAAAGAAATTTCTTAATTACACAAAGAAAGAAAGAAACAAATTCAGAATAAGATTTTCAGACCACTTCCTCCTCCCTCTTTCCATTCCTACATAACAACAAAACAAACATATAAAAAACTACTTCAGTCAGTTCTCAACTTAAACTTTTCAGTTCACTTTAGAGAGAGGTTTCCTCTTGTCATTTTCTACAAGGAGAGAAAAAAACCAGTTCTGTTGTGGCTTCACTTTTACGATTGGCATCTGCCCAGGAAAAGAACTTACAAATCATGAGGCTCCTCCCATTTTCACAGCTTTCCCAAAGCTGTGCTTATGGGCCATGTTAAACTCATGGGGTACTTAATTTTAACAATGAACTGTTCCAAATCAAAAATTCTCTTCATTTCTCTTTCACTCTGTTCATGCGTCATCTTCAGAAGCAGAGATCCCCTTTTCTCCTTGGGGAGAAGGATCTTTAACACGGGTGCTTTTGGCCAACAATCTATCAAATGGAACACTCCAAACCCCCCCTTGTCTTCCTCCATGGTTTATAGGAATA